>JAHHZJ010003011.1:0-146457 GCA_021437245.1 Aegilops speltoides | reverse complement strand
GAGTAAAGTTGTGCGGAGAAGTGCGACCTAGCTTCTAGTTCCTCTGAGACCATACTCATCTAGGGATGCACTTTCTTAAGAGAGACCATCAATAAGAGCATGTACACTAGTCTATGCATACTGGTCATGTGGCCTGCTTACATCCAACCTATCTCTACCGAGTTTTGGCATTCCGTTTGCCTCCCTAGCCTATTTTGGCCCCAAAAGAATTATTGCATTGTTTAGCTTTAGTCTATGCATATAGATGTGTGAAAAGTGAGAAGTCAAAGCATGGAAAGAGATCGATCATGTAGCATTATATTGTTCATACCCGATGGCATTATGATGTGAAAATTTATTGGATCACGTGATCACATCCGCCCAAAAGATCTAGACCGCATCAAACCCGTTTTTGTATTATTATGCATATCAATATGTTCATCCATATAAGTACAAATAAAAACCATATGCCTCCCTCTCACCCACATCCCCCCTATCTCTCTATCCCTCTCATATATGAGTTCATTGAGTCACTCATTTGCATTGTGTCATAGGCATCATTTTCTTGGTTAAGTTACATGCATCACTACAAGGATCCGGGTCTATTGCAACAAAATTGGTCGTCGCAATACATGTCGATTTGTGGCGATAAGTACCTATTGCCACGAAACAACATTTGTTGGCAGCCGTTGCGACTGGACACATGGTAATAGGTTATTGCCACAAAAAGGCAATTGTGGCAATAAAGTCTGCTATAGCAACAACCATGTGGAAAGTTGCCACATGTTTTCCCGTGGCAACACTCACCTGATGCTACAGTTTGCTTTGTGGAGATATCTTTAATGCAACATGTAATTAATCTTGGCGACTGATAGCTCGTGGCGATAGATATTTGTGGCAACAACCTATGCCAACGACGCTCATTTTGTGGCACATACTCTTTTGTGGCAATAGTCAATTGTAGCAATAAACTATGACAACAATTCTTGTTTTCATGGTATTAGGCATTTTGCCATGAACTGCTACGCTTGTGGCATTAGCTTATGGCAACAAATATTCTAGTCATCGTAACAGGAAATTGCAACATGCTAGTTTTGGTGGTGATAAATAGGTATCACAACGGGTGAAATGTTTGTTGCAAGAAACTATTGCGACAATTTATACTTTTCGTGGTGCTAACATGTGGCAACCAAAAGTGGGTTGTGGTAATAGCCTATTGCAACGGTAAAAAAATACAGGCATTCAATTACAATATTCAGAAATATACATATAATATGTAGATTCATAAATTTCATAATTCTCATAGCAAATATCCATCAAATGATACTCAAATGTAATTTAGCCATCCTAATTAAGGGCCAAGACTAAATTGTCCATGATCTAAAGTCCAATCGAGCTAGATCTTTGTATCCTGCAATCAAGTAATAAAAAGAAATAGTTCTAGTTAATGAGTCCAGCATAACATGTAAGTGCACTACAAACAATATAACATGGACCCATGCTTGTAAAAGATACAGAAGTTGTGATTATTGACCACTGATTTGTTCTGCTGTGTACCATATAATTCATGGCATCACCTTTGTAGATAATGTTCAGTTTTGAACATATAAAAATGTGTAGAAATCACACGTACGATTATGAATGGTCATTTACCTCAATGGCAACAGAGAAATCATCTTTGTTACAGATCAGTAGAAGGTAAACAAAAATGGTGCCATTTATGAGAGTGCCCAAGCCTAACAATATCAAACAAATTACCACATGAGAATTAGAAGAGGGAGAAGTGGAAGTGCGGTTATATGTAAATCCGAAGTTCAGTGAACCCACGTATTCATGATACTGCATATTTGTAGGCAAAACTTAATAGATTTTTGTAAGTAACTGCCGAGCTGCTCCTTCGTACCTACATCCTCATACCTGCACATAGAAATTAGCTCAAATAACATTTATCTTGTGTGAAAGACAGGAAACCATAACAAATGAGATGTCTCATATATGTTATAATAGTTGTCCTGATAAATATTTGTTTTTCCATATTGTGCAAATAAGGTCAACCTAGCCTTCAAAAAAAAAGGTCAACCTAGGCCTAGCAGTTTTACTGACAGAGTTTTGTTAAACTTAGAAAGCATAACAGTGTTCATATTTTGAGCTTAATTACTCCAACATCAGTTTTATTTAACACACGCGTCACCTTAAATCAGTGAGGCCACCGGCTAACTGGGGCTCCAAGCGTCCAACACATGAACACCGTGCAGAGCAAAGTGGTTGTGACAAAACAAATCGCTTGACAACAATAATCACATATATAGATCAACCTCTGATTCTTAGGCTATGGTACAGAACTACGCACCAAGAAAAGCTTCGCACATGTGATTTGGCCGGATAAATAGACGCTAAAATTGACACCTTGTACGGAGAGGCGATGCACCATTTTTACCTCGAATCAAAGGCTGGACGGTGAGATATAAAAGAGTAATTATTCCATAGCCGAGGGTCCTATATTGCACTTCATTATCCAATTTTGTAAAATCTGAGCAGAAGGCCAATTAAATTATCAGTCTGCGATGTTCATAGTCTACATCTCAATCTCGTTTTCCCCCAAATAAAAGAAACACGCAAAGGCCAATGGCACATGGAGGCAAAGACCATGGCATATCTGCCTTTCCCTGTTGCAATATGAGTCAATCGGATGACGTGATTCGCTGCTAAATTGATGAAAAGAATCAGGGATATATGTTGGGAAACAGATAAATTATAAGAACCAATAAAAAAACTGCATGCTAATATAGGCCAGCATTGTTTGCATCTTACCCGTACAAATCCTTCTGATCACCATGTTTTTTATGTCTCTGCAGACACATCTAAGCTCTTAGTCAATCTTCTTTGTACGATCCATAGATTGGCAATGGACATACATTATGGGATTCTGTCGTCAGCATCGTAGGAAAACGATCTACGATCAAAGAAAAACATAAGGCAATCGATGGACATATCTCCCTTGCAGCCCTTCATGACGTGGCTATCCCATTGCTTCGCCTCCTCCGAGAGCCCTAGATGGGGGTAGGAGGGGAGGAGGGGAGGACGTCCTGCAGCAGCAGTTTCTCCTCATCAGAGCAGCACCTGCAAAAAAACAGAGCCTTCAACATGTCTAGATCGGGAAGAGAAACAAAAAAAATTAAAAGAACAGAACAAGGACAACCTTCCATGGCGTCCTATACTAGGAGCAGCTCCTCTCTCTCCGGCAATGGCCTTGAATTCTTTTCATTGACACAATACACGCACACATCAAGAGGAGAAGAAGAGAAGTTGTAGAAGAAGGAGACAGCGGGAGGAGGCTCCATGCCCGGCGATGTGCTGGCCCAAACCCTAGCTGCTGGGCAGGGTCGCGCTTGGCCGCTGGAGGACGCGTGCGGCGGATCTGGTCCGATGGGAGGAAGGCGCGTTGGGAGGGGGGCACGGTGGTGTGCTGGGTGCCGCCAGAGGACGCCGGAATCAGACGGGATCGGGCGCCGTAGGTGGTGGCGGCGGCGAGGAGTGGTGCGGGGAAGAGGGAGAGACGAGCGAGAGATTAGCTCAGGGTGGGTGGGTGGGTGGGATTTCGCGTTCACGGCCTGGGTCTTCTTGATTTATTATTATTCGCGGGCTATCAGATTGAAAACCTAACGAAATCGTTCGCGGGCTTACACAAAACTCTGGGCGCCAAAATGTGAGTCTGACCTCACCTAACACTTGTCTAAAAAGAAGACTTTACCTCACACTTTTTTCTTTCTTATTATTTCTTTGTTTTTTTTCCTTAAAAGAAAGGAAAACTGTTAGAATCAACCGACTGATTTCTAGGAAGAAATCAGCCGGCTCGTTCGGCTGTCACGTATCCTGGCGTGTCTCTTCCATCTCCCTTATGCTCTGATCCACACGTCTGCCTTCTAACGTGTCTTTGTCGTCTCGTCTCATCTCTCCTTCCTCTCCCAGAGCATCGCCTCCATCTCGTCTCATCTCTCCTCGGCTCTGCGCACTCCCTCATTCTGCTACAGCAAGTTGCTGTCTCTACTGCACCCTTTGGACCGCCGCCGCTATGACCCATGGCCACCACCGGCAGGCACACATGACCACCACACAGTGAGCCGGGGTGCTACAATGGCATGACCACCACCAAGCGAGATAGGGTGCTGCAATGAAGTTTCGTCGGGCCGCCGGCTGCTACGACCCATGGCCACCGCCGCCGGGCACACATGACCGCCACGCAAAGAGCCGAGGTGCTGCCATAGTGTTTCGTCGGGCTGCCGGCCGCTACGACCCATGGCCACCGCCACCCGGGCACGCATGACCACCGCGCAATGAGCCGAGGTGCTGCCATGGAGCTTCGCCGGATCGCCCGAGCTGCCGCTATGACTCATGACCACTGCTGTCGGGCACGCATGACCACCACGCAGCGAGCCGGGGTGCTACAATGGAGCTTCGTCGGGTCACCGAAGCTGCAATGAAGCATCATCGGTGCTGCGATGGAAGTATCGTCGGGTCACCCAAACCTTGCAGGTGCTGCAATAGCGCATCACCGGCCTCCGAAACCTCGCGAGTGCTACAACGGAGCATCTTTGTTGTTGTTATGGAGCATCGCCGGCCGGCGAAACCTCGCGGGAGCTGCAACGGAGCATCGCCGGCCACCGGATGAAAAGCGATGGCGTGGTCCAGGAATCGTGTGGCCAAAATCAACGCTAATCAACTTAATTTCTATAAACTCAAATACTATATTTTCCCACTATTTAACTTGTAACTAATGCAAAGTCACACCGGTGTTGCAATATATTCCGAATATTACCACAAATAGTTATTTTGTTGAAATACCTAGTCTGTATTACAACGAAATGACTGCCTCGCGCAACGAAATTTGTTTGTCGCAATATTGCTACCATATTGCAACGCTGATGCAGTTTGTTGCAATAGGTAGCCATTTTTTTGCAACAATATGTGCCACTAATGCAACGTCACGCTCACGTTGCAATATCTTTCTAAATATTGCCACAAATAGTTATTCTGTTGAAATACGTAATCTCTATTACAACAAAATGACTGCCCTCGTGCAACGGAATTTTTTTGTCGCAATACCGCTACCGTATTGCAACGCCGACACACTTCGTTGCAATATGAGGCCTCTATTGCAACAAATTTAGTATTTATCGTGACCAAACTAAGTTATGGCAATATGTGCGGCCTATTACCACAACCGGAGAATTTGTGGTAATATTGCGTTTTATTGCAACAAACCTTAGTTGTAGCAATAAATTTTGCTGCAATAGACCATAATCCTTGTAGTGCATGCACATCATCTTCTCACGTTTCTTCACTGATTCAAACACTAAAAATGAAAACAAGAGACATTCAGCTGTCCGGTTTCCACTCATGTGCTATGCAAATCTTATATTGAAATTTAGGACAGTATAACCGAGCCTAATCTAGCCCTCTCGCGCTATTAGCCATGTAAGACATCAGATTTCATGCCTGAGTCATTTCTAGCAATTGGATCTGCCACTAGACACCATGTTTTTCGCCTCGTGGGCTAGCTGTTCTAATGGGACTCTGCTCCCGAAGAAATTTCTAAGAGCATCTCTAGCAGACCCCTTATATCGCGCCGAATTGTAAAATAACCGCTAGTTTACAGTTTTGGGTGAAATAGAGGCCTGAACAGATACCCTATCGGACTGTGGCCTTTACATAAATTTGCGGGGCGTGGCAAATTCTCCCCCTCAACCTTTACAAACACGGGGCGGAAGACCGACCCAGGGGTGACCCGTATCGCTAACGAGATTTGCCGGGAGGGACATTTCAACGCGCCAATTCCTGCTCTCCCTTCTCTCCCCCGGCATTGATCTTCCTCCGCCGCTCCGGACCACCTTCCCCAGCTCTGTAGCGCTGCCAAGGATGCCTCCCAGCCGTCGCCCATCACCGTGGAAGTCATGGACGCGCCAACCACTCAAGCAGATGTCGTCGCCGGCCGTGTCACGCCCGTCGCGGTTCAAGTCTCCACCGCCCATCCCCGCAAGCGCCAGGGCAACTTCATCATCCAGAGTGGCTATAGTTAATTTGACTGAGAGGCTAAATAAAGAAGACACAGGTCAGTCTAGTGAGTACGTTAATTTGCTTTGACGAGGACATAGAACCAAGTTTTCTCCTGTAAATCATATGTTTGTATTGCACTACGACTTTGAGTAACATTAATAAATTTGTTCCAAGGTCGATGTTATGCATGACCATACATTTTTTCCTCCCAAGTTTTATTGGATAATTAAAATGTTACCCCTCCCAAGATGTATCGTATCACAGTTTTTATTGAGTTGTGAATGTAGCTGAAATGCTCCTGTAGCAGCGACGGTGGCCTTGTATTATTGGATTTCCAACATGCTTTGGTGATATGCACATTTTGTGTTCTGGTGTGTGTGAATTTTGCTTCAATATCTTAGTGTCATGTCACGTATGTCTAATCGTAGGTGTAGAAGTATGTCTAAGGTACATGTAGTAGCATTGGGGAAAGAGCTAATAGACGGACATGTCCTATGTACACATCAAAATCAAGCTCCAACGATCATTGATAATATTCAGGCGAGTTGCCACAAATTTACATGTTTAACGTCTCTTTCTTTAAGATCCTTTTTACAAATTCCTAATATGTAGTCATGGGTTGACTAATCATGCCTTATTGACGAGCAGCTTGGCGGTGTTATTGCTTAAGATGGGTGGTGAATTCCCTCTAGCAGGGTACCAGGGAAACAATTTAGAAAAGCTTCGCTTTGGATCATGAATATCTATGTGTGGTGACAACGATTTTAAGTAATGAAATAAGGTATGATCAAGATATTTAGGTGCATGGGTGGGGCACGTTAAGTTTTTTACCGATTGAACCATCGATACATTGTGTTCAGTGGGTAGGAAAAAAATACATAGAGAAAAAAGGTCAAAGAGAATGATATCCATCTATTTAGCCCTGCACAAAGTGAGTTCGATTATTGCGGCATGTTGGCTCGCAGACCTTAATTTTTACCAGTTTAATTGCTCCAGTTTTTTTGAAAACCATATTATACAATCTAGTTTCTTGGTCATTTTTTCGGGTCGGTGGCGGGGCTGGCCATTGAGCTTAACAAACTGGTAGGGTCGCTAATTTCGGATATAATTTTTTTATTCGAGAGACAGTCTGGTCCCGTTTATGGCTGTGTGCAACAACCAATGATATTGTCATAGATCCATAAAGCTAAAAGTTATTAAAGTTCATCACAATCAGTGTATCTTGATCTTTCTTTTCATGTTTCGACTCTACTCTTTGTTTCGTGTGGTGTAATTGCAAAAGGCCAAATTTGCACAAGCCGAAATAACCCGTAATCCTACCCACAAAAAGGAAAAGAAAACAAAAAGGAAACCTAAACCTTGAACCGTCAATCAGTTACCAAGATCAGATCCTTGCAGGGCGAGGCATGTGAACTGCTAAACAGAGTCAGAGGATGAACCTAGTAGACCTTTATTTTTTCACAATATTTTCTACACCACGAGAACACTGCCATCCGAACACACATGAATCTAACAAAGAAGACGCGTGTGCACACACACTTAACATAATTCTTTCCTGTCTGTAAAGCTGAAGAAACCGATCGGCCCACCAGACAACTAGCATATAATAATTTCCAGCGACATGCACCACAACTGAAGCGAAACAAATACGACTTTTCTTATAATTTTTTTGATCCTTTTTGTATGATAACATCCTTTTATGGCCGGTGATAACAAATTGAGGGCTTCGTATTTTGTAGGATAAAATCTTTTTTAGGTTGAAAATAGTATGTGCCACTAGGCCTAGTGGGTTGACGGTCTCACAACCGCCACTTGAGTCCGGCCCCTACCAAGTAAGTATGGATGACCAAAACCATCTCACCGACGATCAGACGACCACTATCGCTCGACTCCCACTCCCCCAATGGCGCCGTCATCATCTGTCCGTCTGTTTGTCACCAGCTCACTCTGTGTGTGGTGGCGCCACCCACGAGAACATGCGCCTCCTTCCTCCCCTCCCTCCCCACTCTCATGGTGTCACTGTCAGCCCCTGCCCCATTTCCGTCCACCTACCCAAACCATACCACATGTCCCGAGGCAGGTGGCGAGACAGGAGAGGGAGTGGCCATGGTGGCGGTGGTCTGCGGGCTCGCACCAATACACCACAACTTAAATGCAATGACATGTAATCTTCCCGAACAAAGCTATTAAGACGACACACAAACTACCGGGAGAGCAGTTCTCCGGCAGATAGAACTGCCACGACAACGGCTGCCAGAGATTACTTCTCCCAGTGGTTAGGTCCTCCCCGACAGTTTATCTACCCTGGCCATGTATATGCCAGAAGTTCATTTTCTCCAGGCAGGCTTCTTGTGGCATAGGAACTATAGTTACCGGTAGTGCAATTGCCGGGATGGCAGAAACATGTTTACACAATAGTTTACATGTTTACACAATTGCGGACTAGCAAACTGTTAAGGCAACATATAACTAATTTAGTATTCATTTACTATGTTGAGGCAATCAGAGCGTAAACATACAGTTCAATGAAAGTCATATAGGCCTCATCCAAAACCATAAACTTAGTTCGATGGACATAACCAAATACATATGTTTCTACATACATGCATGAAATGACAATATATATGGACATTGCGCCACAAAATGAAAAGTACATATGTTTCTAGATGTGCCATGCGGCAAAAAATGAGCATACAATGTCTGATAATCCAAAACAACACACTTTGTAGGTCCTCCAAATCTTCAGCAGCTTATAGATCTACCAAACCTCCATCAACTTATGTACCTTTGGGAAACCTAAAAAAGACTGGAAACTCAAATTAATGAAACTCAAAACATTAAGGCTTGAATATTTTGGAGTTTGGATGTTAGGGACCGGTGTAGGTACTACTAGTTAGATTTTCATAGATGTTGCAGTAGTATTGTTCCAGTATTTTTTTACAATGCGAATTAGACACTTCTAAAGCATATGGTCGAGGCTAGACAAATCATCTCCCGTGTGGTAGGGAAATATATGGAATTTAATCCAAAATTAGATGTTGCAGATCTGAACAAGCAGGGTGTAGAGCTTGTGCACAAGCGGACCACAAAAGCATGGCATGTCAAAACTCCTATAAACATATTGGGCATTGTGATGACCCACAAGTATATGGGGTCAATTGTAGCCTTTTCGATAAGTAAGAGTGTCGAACCCAACGAGGAGCAGAAGGAAATGACAACTGGTTTTTAGCAAGGTAATGTCTTCAAGTGCTAAAATTGTAAGTAACAGAGTAGTTTGATAGCAAGATAATTTGTAACGAGCAAGTAATGATAGTAGTAACAAAAGTGCAGCAAGGTAACCTAATCCTTTTGAGGCAAAGGACAGGCCAACACGGTTTCTTATGATAAGCAAAGTGTTCTTGAGGGTACACGGGAATTTCATCTAGTCACTTTCATCAAGTTGGCTTAATTTGTGTTCGGTACTTTGATAATTTGATATGTGGGTGAACCGGTGCTTAGGTGCTGTTCTTACTTGAACAAACCTCCTACTTATGATTAACCCTCTCGTAAGCATCCGCAACTACGAGAAAAGTATTAAGGATGAATTCTATCCGTAGCATTAAACTTTTGGATCCAATCGGTCCCTTACGGAATAACGCATAAACTGGGGTTTAACCTTCTGTCACTCTCGCAACCCACCATCTAATAACTACTCCACAATGCATTCCCTTAGCCCCAAATATGGTGAAGTGTCATGTAGTCGACGTTCACATGACACCGCTAAGAGAATGGCAACATACATATCATCAAAATATCAAACACATATCAAGTTCACATGATTACTTGCAACATGATTTCTCCTGTGGCCTCAAGAATGAAAGTAACTACTCACAAATGATAACCATGCTCAAGATCAAAGAGGTATTAAATAGCATAATGGATCTGAACATATAATCTTCCACCAAATAAACCATATAGTAATCAACTACAAGATGTAATCATCACTACTAGTCACCCACAAGCACCACTATAGTTTTGATACAAAGATTGAACACAAGAGATGAACTCGGGTTTGAGAGGAGTTGGTGCTGTCAAAATAACCTCTAGTTTACAGTTTTGGGTGAAATAGAGGCCTGAACAGATACCCTATCGGACTGTGGCCTTTAAATAAATTTGCGGGGCGTGGCAAATTCTCCCCCTCAACCTTTACAAACACGGGGCGGAAGACCGACCCAGGGGTGACCCGTATCGCTAATGAGATGTGGGGCACGTTAAGGTTTTTACCGATTGAACTACGGATTCATTGGGTTCGATGGGTAGAAAAAAATACATAGAGAAAAAAGGTCAAAGAAAATGATTTCCATCTATTTAGCCCTGCACAAAGTGAGTTCGGCTATTGCGGCATGTTGGCTCGCAGACCTTAATTTTTACCATTTAATTGCTCCAGTTTTTTTGAAAACCATAGTATACAATCCTGTTTCTTGGTCATTTTTTCGGGTAGGTGGCGGGGCTGGACATTGAGCTTAACAAACTGGTAGGGTCGCTAATTTCGGATATTTTTTTTATTCGAGAGACAGTCTGGTCCGGTTTAAAGTTATATCGAACAACCAATGATATTGTCATAGATCCATAAAGCTAAAAGTTATTAAAGTTCATCAAAATCAGTGTCTCTTGATCTTTCTTTTCATGTTTCGACTCTACTCTTTGTTTCGTGTGGTGTAATTGCAAAAGGCCAAATTTGCACAAGCCGAAATAACTCGTAAACCTACCCACAAAAAGGAAAAGAAAATAAAAAGAAAACCTAAACCTTGAACCGTGAATCATTTACCAAGATCAGATCCTTGCAGGGCGAGGCATGTGAACTGCTAAACAGAGTCAGAGGATGAACCTAGTAGACCTTTATTTTTTTCACAATATTTTCTACACCACGAGAACACTGCCATCTGAACACACATGAATCTAACAAAGAAGACGCGTGTGCACACACACTTAACATAATTCTTTCCTGTCTGTAAAGCTGAAGAAACCTATCGGCCCACCAGACAACCAGCATATAATAATTTCCAGCAACATGCACCACAACTTAAGCGAAACAAATACGACTTTTCTTATAATTTTTTGATTCTTTTTCTATGATAGCATCCTTTTATGGTCGGTGATAACAAATTGAGGGATTCGTCTTTTGAAGGATAAAAACATTTTTAGGTAGAAAATAATAAATTTATTTCTTTATTTTATAGGGAAAGGAAATAGTATGTGCCACTAGGCCTAGTGGGTTGACGGCCTCACAGCCGCCACTTGAGTTCGGCCCCTACCAAGTAAGTATGCATGACCAAGACCATCTCACCGACGATCAGACGACCACTATCGGTCGACTCCCACTCCCCCAATTGCGCCGTCATCATCTGTCCATCTGTTTGTCGCCCGCTCACTCTGTGTGTGGTGGCGCCACCCATGACAACATGCGCCTCCTTCCTCCCCTCCCTCCCCACTCTCATGGTGTCACTGTCAGCCCCTGCCCCATTTTCGTCCACCTACCCAAACCACACCACATGTCTCGAGGCAGGTGGTGAGACGGGAGAGGGAGTGGCCATGGTGGCGGTGGTCTGCGGGCTCGCACCAGTACACCACAACTTAAATGCAATGACATGTAATCTTCCCGAACAAAGCTATTAAGACAACAGACAAACTACCGGGAGAGCAGTTCTTCGGCAGATAGAACTGCCACGACAACGGCTGCCAAAGATTACTTCTCCCAGTGGTTAGGGCCTCCCCGGCAGTTTATCTACCCTGGCCATGTATCTGCCAGAAGTTCATTTTCTCCCGGCAGGCTTCTTGTGGCATGGGAACTACAGTTACCGGTAGTGCATTTGCCGGGACGGCAGAAACATGTTTACACAACAATTTACATGCCATGATGTTGCTTTTCACTAGCAAGCTGTTAAGGCAACATATAACTAATTTAATATTCATTTACTATGTTGAGGCAATCAAAGCGTAAACATACAGTTCAATGAAAGTCATATAGGCCTCATCCAAAACCATAAACTTAGTTCAACAGACATAACCAAATACATATGGTGACAGGGCTGTCTGGGTCCACGTAGGCCCGGCTGGGCCATCGAGGCCTGGCAAGTCCTCGTTGCCACGTCCGGTCGGCTCCGCTGCGGCGGTGGAGGCTGTCCCCTCCATCCGGTCGAGTTGTGGTTGCTCCTGTGGCTGGTGTCCCCTCTTCCTCTCCAAGTCTTGTGTTGAGAGCTCCAATGAAGGGGCGAGGGTTGTCCAGTAATCGTGGTGTCCCAAGCTGGTGGGTGGCCGAGGAGGTGGTGCATCTCGAAATGCCTGAGGTGGTGTGGTGGTTGTGGGTCGGGAGAAACCCAATCGGCCTGACCGACACCGATGCGATGACGCCTACGGGCGCTGTCGGACCTTCCCGAGGGGCATCGGGTATACCCCTTCCCCACACTGAGGGAGTCCTGGATTAGGGGGTATCCGGACAGCCGGACTGTGCACAACGTCCGGACTATTGAAGCGTGAAGATACAAGACTCAAGACTCCGGCCCGTGTCCGGATGGGACTTTCCTTGGCGTGGAAGGCAAGCTTGGCGATCCGGATATTATATTTCCTTCCTTGTAACCGAATCTATGTAAACCCTAGCCCTCTCCGGTGTCTATATAAATCGGAGAGGTTGGTCCTTAGAAGGCCGATCACAATTACATTCATACCATCATAGGCTAGCTCCTAGGGTTTAGCCTCTACGATCTCGTGGTAGATCTACTCTTGTACTACCCATATCATCAATATTAATCAAGCAGGAAGTAGGGTTTTACCTCCATCGAGAGGGCCCGAACCTGGGTACACATCTGTGTCCCTTACTTCTTGTTACAATCAGCCTTGACGCACAGATCGGGACCCCCTACCCGAGATCCGCCGGTTTTGACACCGACGCCCACTATCCCTCGCATACCGTGGAAACCCTAGAACTTGTTCGGGCAACAGTGGCGGCAGCGTCGCATTCCTTTTTGAAGGTGTTGCTTGGGGCGCGGCGCTTCTGGATGCTGGGAGCGTGGTGGTACTTCTTCGGAGAGGGTCCAGCGGTTGCCGAACTTCCTTTCTTCATTGATCTGCCGGTGTCAGCATTTATTTCTCTTTCTTCTTCTTGTTTTTCTTTTGGGCTTATCTGTGTTGTGGCCCCAGCGAGCTAGATGTATCGGGTGTTTGCTTTATAATATAAAGCGGGGAGAAACCCTTTTTCTCAAAGGCTACCAGCCACGCCAATTGGGAGCTGGATGTCAAATTGGTGTTCGAGAAGAGCGAAGAACAATGAGTGTGGATTGATGGTTTTATCGTGTGTTGATCGTGCGGTAGGCTTGAAACAGTAGGAGTACATGTTGTTGCCTGCAAAACCGATGTCGGCCGGGTGGGCTCGTGGACTTGGAGTAACAAGATTTGGCTATTTTGTGTTTATGCATACTCAGATTTTCACTTTCAACTAGGACAATGCCCATGCGTTGCTACGGGCGGAAGACGAGAAATACCTCAGGCACGTTGCAACAAGCGCTAAAGTTTCTTCCCCCATCCCCCTTTCCATCGATTACTATGATTCCCGGGTAGGTTTAAGTTTTGAAGATCAATGGGAAGGTCAAAGTAAAGCACTTCCGAAGAAGCAAATTATATGATGCAAGAGTTAGCTGCATTTTGTTTTCATATCAAAAGAAACGTAGTAATTGGGCCAGTGAACCCCTTTCTTTGATGTAATCTCGTAAATACCGTAATTATTATTTCATATCTCAATAAAAGAGAGCCATGATAGTCTTCGCTAGAAAAATCACAACAGTATATGCACATCCCACTCTGATGCACATCACAATAGCGTAGGACCAAGATGGATCTTAAACAACCTAACAAAAAGGTGTAGGACAAAATAGATAATGATCAACCTAAAAACAGGCATATGCCTTGATGTTATTGTGAACTTCATTTCGCTACTAAAGGCAGCACATGGCATGATAAAAACGACCAAAAAGACATTGCAGTAAATGTATGTGAACTAGGAAAAAGGAGATGGAGAGAATCATCTCAGTTTACACAGTACAAACATCTAAATACCTCAACAACGGAGGCTATAGTGATGCAGAAGGGCTTGATGATGATCAAAGATTTAGGGTGTGATGGGAGTACTCATGGAGTCTGATTCACAAGAACTGATTCAAGCATGCAATGTCGGTACTGAAGTTTGGAGTCCCTCGACGACCATACTTACAGATTGTTTCCAACGAGCAACAAGACTAGGTGCAGTGAGTTTTTAACACGATCCTAGAGATGCTAATAGGGCCGCACATAATTTTGCTAGGCATGTTTATGACACAAAGCTTGTAATTAATTGGGACGGTGATCCGCCTAGTTTTATTCTCGAGGACATTATCTTTGATGTCACGGTGATCTCAAGTTAATAAAGTGCGCCCTAGGGTATTTTCCTCCAAAAAACATCTAAATATTTCAAGAAAAATGGCATATCCAATTGTTCCTTGGCTGGCAGTACAAGAATAATATTTTCCCAGTGGGCATCAATCAAGATTTAGAAGTTTCCTTGTCAACAAACATGGCTCTATTTCCAGTTACCCTTAAAACTTCGCCTTGTTTGAACTTCACCGGTATTTACAGTGCGATTTCTTCTGATCAAATCAATGAAAATATGGGCCGATAAATATATCTCAAGTTAATTAGTTAATGGACATCCAATAAATGTATGATAAATGAGCGTGTCCTAGGGACATCACATAGTACCTATTTTGCTGTACACGGTGACATACAAAACAACAATGTGTATAATTAGAAGAATATAAGGTTTACAACAGATAATCATTTCAGAGCAATTAAGAACAAAGATTAAGCATTAAACAATTCCCTAACAATCACAAGGCCGTTCCACTTTTTCAAAATATTTATTCACACCTAAATAATTTTGCACTTTTTTGTTCTCCGGTCAATAGTATCATAAAGTGCATCTGGTGACAATTATGCATGAAATCTTAGATTTTTTTAGTTGAAGATCTTAGATTAAGTTTGCAAATAGAGCCCCGGCACACGAGCGTACAAAGTCTTGAACCACCAGCGTGATGGACTGGTCCTGCGGAATTGACACGTTGAGCGCCTGGTTCAGCACAGCCCCCTGTGGAATCACTAGCTACATCAGATATAGAGAACTCGTGAAAATGCAACTAACACACCTTCCAGGCATCAGCAAGTTCGCTTTCATCCATCGCCTTTGGACTTTGATTCTAGCGACTACTCCTACAGCAGACCGGTGCCTTGCAAACCAAATTAAAATCATTGAATTAAGGCGTCACACGGTGTAAGAAAGATCCCAAACCTTGCAAAGTAAATTTAGTACAAGCAGCAAGAACAACCCCACTATAAAAAATGTGCTTTTCTGGACTGCTATAGTTCAGAAGCGGCGTGTCAAGCTTTATTGTAGTAGAAACACATTAACTGAGCAACTCGAGAACCACAATCGGAAGGATAGATAAATGAACATGGCATATGGGGCTAATTCGGTGGCCGGCGCAACACATCCACCGCGTACACTCAACAAAGTGTACCCACCACAATCAACACACCAACCACAAAATCTCATGTGAAAGCAATGCCAACATATCGGCCAGGTCAGGAGCTGCCACGACAACAACCATGAGACGAGATTGTAGTGGGAGTAACTGCAGGAGAGATTCGATGGAACCAACCGGAGTGGCCAACGTGTGGGATGGAATAGGAGGAGGAAGAGCTCGGATGGGCAGCGGCAGAACTTGCACCTCCGGCGGCAAACATCACCGATGAACGTGGCGGCGCAGCTCTAGCATCGATGGAGCATCAGAGGTCGTGTGCGAACGGGTTTGCAATCTGTAGCGCGTACAAGAGGCGACACCGGAGCGCGGACGACTGGTCGTGGTCGAACGGGCTTGCTGGCAGCGTGGGGACCCTAGATTTATTTTCATTGCCCTGTCCACTGGTGCGGTTCAGACAGAACAAAAGAATGCGGAGAAGGTGGGAAAATTTGGTGGGGAGTGTAAAAATGGCTGAGGAAGGCAGTTCAGCGGACGAAACCTAAGCGAAACGCGGGGATGGGTAGGAAAAGCAACGCCGAGTATTTTTAAAGTAGTAGAGATAGAGATATATAAGCTCACTTGAGCACAAAACACTGTAGACATCTTACTTCTTTTACCGGAATCAAGAGTTGTTCTACCATTTGCATTAGCTAGAAATTTTCTATATATGTAAATTTTATGTGCCTCTGCCAGTAGAGTGACCAACACCAAAGCACAAGCACGAGATGTACTAGCAAATGTGCGGTGACTAAATGAAGCCTAACCCTTGAGTAAAGTTGTGCGGAGAAGTGCGACCTAGCTTCTAGTTCCTACAGACCATACTCATCTAGGGATGCACTTTCTTAAGAGAGACCAGCAATAAGAGCATGTACACTAGTCTATGCATACTGGTCATGTGGCCTGCTTACATCCAACCTATCTCTACCGAGTTTTGGCATTCCGTTTGCCTCCCTAGCCTATTTTGGCCCCAAAAGTATTATTGCATTGTTTAGCTTTAGTCTATGCATATAGATGTGTGAAAAGTGAGAAGTCAAAGCATGGAAAGAGATCGATCATGTAGCATTATATTGTTCATACCCGATGGCATTATGATGTGAAAATTTATTGGATCACGTGATCACATCCGCCCAAAAGATCTAGACCGCATCAAACCCGTTTTTGTATTATTATGCATATCAATATGTTCATCCATATAAGTACAAATAAAAACCATATGCCTCCCTCTCACCCACATCCCCCCTATCTCTCTATCCCTCTCATATATGAGTTCATTGAGTCACTCATTTGCATTGTGTCATAGGCATCATTTTCTTGGTTAAGTTACATGCATGCACATCATCTTCTCACGTTTCTTCACTGATTCAAACACTAAAAATGAAAACAAGAGGCATTCAGCTGTCCGGTTTCCACTCATGTGCTATGCAAATCTTATATTGAAATTTAGGACAGTATAACCGAGCCTAATCCGAGCCATCTCACGCTATTAGCCATGTAAGACATCAGATTTCATGCCTGAGTCATTTCTAGCAATTGGATCTGCCACTAGACACCATGTTTTTCGCCTCGTGGGCTAGCTGTTCTAATGGGACTCTGCTTCCGAAGAAATTTCTAAGAGCATCTCTAGCAGACCCCTTATATCGCGCCGAACTGCAAAATAACCGCTAGTTTACAGTTTTGGGTGAAATAGAGGCCTGAACAGATACCCTATCGGACTGTGGCCTTTAAATAAATATGCGGGGCGTGGCAAATTCTCCCCCTCAACCTTTACAAACACGTGGCGGAAGACCGACCCAGGGGTGACCCGTATCGCTAGCGAGATTTGCAGGGAGGGACATTTCAACGCGCCAATTCCCGCTCTCCCTTCTCTCCCCCGGCATTGATCTTCCTCCGCCCGCTCCGAACCACCTTCCCCGGCTCTGTAGCGCTGCCAAGGACGCCTCCCAGCCGTCGCCCATCACCGTGGAAGTCATGGACGCGCCAACCACTCAAGCAGATGTCGTCGCCGGCCGTGGCACGCCCGTCGCGGTTCAAGTCTCCACCGCCCATCCCCGCAAGCGCCAGGGCAACTTCATCATCCAGAGTGGCTATAGTTAATTTGACTGAGAGGCTAAATAAAGAAGACAAAGGTCAGTCTAGTGAGTACAGTTAATTTTCTTTGACGAGAACATAGAACCAAATTTTCTCCTGTAAATCATATGTTTGTATTGCACTACGACTTTGAGCAACATTAATAAATTTGTTCCAAGGTCGATGTTATGCATGACCATACATTTTTTCCTCCCAAGTTTTATTGGATAATTAAAATGTTACCCCTCCCAAGATGTATCGTATCACAGTTTTTATTGAGTTGTGAATGTAGCTGAAATGCTCCTGTAGCAACGACGGTGGCCTTGTATTATTGGATTTCCAACATGCTTTGGTGATATGCACATTTTGTGTTCTGGTGTGTGTGAATTTTGCTTCAATATCTTAGTGTCATGTCACGTATGTCTAATCGTAGGTGTAGAAGTATGTCTAAGGTACATGTAGTAGCATTGGGGAAAGAGCTAATAGACGGACATGTCCTATGTACACATCAAAAGCAAGCTCCAACCAACTATCGATCATTGATAATATTCAGGCGAGTTGCCACAAATTTACATGTTTAACGTCTCTTTATTTAAGATCCTTTTTACATATTCCTAATATGTTGTCATGGGTTGACTAATCATGCCTTATTGACGAGCAGCTTGGCGGTGTTATTGCTTAAGATGGGTGGTGAATTCCCTCTAGCAGGGTACCAGGGAAACAATTTAGAAAAGCTTCGCCTTGGATCATGAATATCTATGTGTGGTGACAACGAATTTAAGTAATGAAATAAGGTATGATCAAGATATTTAGGTGCATGGGTGGGGCACGTTAAGTTTTTTACTGATTGAACCATCGATACATTGTGTTCGATGGGTAGGAAAAAAATACATAGAGAAAAAAGGTCAAAGAAAATGATTTCCATCTATTTAGCCCTGCACAAAGTGAGTTTGGTTATTGCGGCATGTTGGCTCGCAGATCTTAATTTTTACCAGTTTAATTGCTCCAGTTTTTTTGAAAACCATATTAAACAATCCAGTTTCTTGGTCATTTTTCGGGTCGGTGGCGGGGCTGGCCATTGAGCTTAACAAACTGGTAGGGTCGCTAATTTCAGATATAATTTTTTTTTCGAGAGACAGTCTGGTCCGGTTTATGGCTATGTGCAACAACCAATGATATTGTCATAGATCCATAAAGCTAAAAGTTATTAAAGTTCATCAAAATCAGTGTCTCTTGATCTCTCTTTTCATGTTTTGACTCTACTCTTTGTTTCGTGTGGTGTAATTGCAAAAGGCCAAATTTGCACAAGCCGAAATTACCCGTAAACCTACCCACAACAAGGAAAAGAAAACAAAAAGAAAACCTAAACCTTGAACCATGAATCAGTTACCAAGATCAGATCCTTGCAGGGCGAGGCATGTGAACTGCTAAACAGAGTCAGAGGATGAACCTAGTAGACTTTATTTTTTCACAATATTTTCTACACCACGAGAACACTGCCATCCGAACACACATGAATCTAACAAAGAAGACGCGTGTGCACACACACTTAACATAATTCTTTCCTGTCTGTAAAGCTGAAGAAACCGATCGGCCCACCAGACTACTAGCATATAATAATTTCCAGCGACATGCACCCCAACTGAAGTGAAACAAATATGACTTTTCTTATAATTTTTTTGATCCTTTTTGTATGATAACATCCTTTTATGACCGGTGATAACAAATTGAGGGCTTCATCTTTTGTAGGATAAAATCTTTTTTAGGTTGAAAATAGTATGTGCCACTAGGCCTAGTGGCTTGACGGTCTCACAACCGCCACTTGAGTCCGGCCCCTACCAAGTAAGTATGGATGACCAAAACCATCTCACCGACGATCAGACGAACACTATTGCTCGACTCCCACTCCCCCAATGGCGCCGTCATCATCTGTCCGTCTGTTTGTCACCAGCTCACTCTGTGTGTGGTGGCGCCACCCACGACAACATGCGCCTCCTTCCTCCCCTCCCTCCCCACTCTCATGGTGTCACTGTCAGCCCCTGCCCCATTTCCGTCCACCTACCCAAACCACACCACATGTCCCGAGGCAGGTGGCGAGACAGAAGAGGGAGTGGCCATGGTGGCGGTGGTCTGCGGGCTCGCACCAATACACCACAACTTAAATGCAATGACATGTAATCTTCCCGAACAAAGCTATTAAGACGGCACACAAACTACCGGAAGAGCAGTTCTCCGACAGATAGAACTGCCACGACAACGGCTGCCAGAGATTACTTCTCCCAGTGGTTAGGTCCTCCCTGACAGTTTATCTACCCCGCCATGTATATGCAAGAGGTTCATTTTCTCGAGCAGGCTTCTTGTGGCATAGGAACTATAGTTACCGGTAGTGCAATTGCGGGATGGCAGAAACATGTTTACACAATAGTTTACATGTTTACACAATTGCCGGACTAGCAAACTGTTAAGGCAACATATAACTAATTTAGTATTCATTTACTATGTTGAGGCAATCAGAGCGTAAACATACAGTTCAATGAAAGTCATATAGGCCTCATCCAAAACCATAAACTTAGTTCGATGGACATAACCAAATACATATGTTTCTACATACATGCATGAAATGCGCCACAAAAGGAAAAGTACATATGTTTCTAGATGTGCCATGCGGCAAAAAATGAGCATACAATGTCTGATAATCCAAAACAACACACTTTGTAGGTCCTCCAAATCTTCAGCAGCTTATAGATCTACCAAACCTCCATCAACTTATGTACCTTTGGGAAACCTAAAAAAGACTGGAAACTCAAATTAATGAAACTCAAAACATTAAGGCTTGAATATTTTGGAGTTTGGATGTTAGGGACCGGTGTAGGTACTACTAGTTAGATTTTCATAGATGTTGCAGTAGTATTGTTCCAGTATTTTTTTACAATGCGAATTAGACACTTCTAAAGCATATGGTCGAGGCTAGACAAATCATCTCCCGTGTGGTAGGGAAATATATGGAATTTAATCCAAAATTAGATGTTGCAGATCTGAACAAGCAGGGTGTAGAGCTTGTGCACAAGCGGACCCGCAAAAGCATGGCATGTCAAAACTCCTATAAACATATTGGGCATTGTGATGACCCACAAGTATATGGGGTCAATTGTAGCCTTTTCGATAAGTAAGAGTGTCGAACCCAACGAGGAGCAGAAGGAAATGACAACTGGTTTTTAGCAAGGTAATGTCTTCAAGTGCTAAAATTGTAAGTAACAGAGTATTTTGATAGCAAGATAATTTGTCACGAGCAAGTAATGATAGTAGTAACAAAAGTGCAGCAAGGTAACCTAATCCTTTTGAGGCAAAGGACATGCCAAAACAGTTTCTTATGATAAGCAAAGTGTTCTTGAGGGTACACGGGAATTTCATCTAGTCACTTTCATCAAGTTGGCTTAATTTGTGTTCGGTACTTTGATAATTTGATATGTGGGTGAACCGGTGCTTAGGTGCTGTTCTTACTTGAACAAACCTCCTACTTATGATTAACCCTCTCGCAAGCATCCACAACTACGAGAAAAGTATTAAGGATGAATTCTAACAGTAGCATTAAACTTTTGGATCCAATCGATCCATTACGGAATAACGCATAAACTGGGGTTTAAGCTTCTGTTACTCTCGCAACCCACCATCTAATAACTACTCCACAATGCATTCCCTTAGCCCCAAATATGGTGAAGTGTCATGTAGTCGACGTTCACATGACACCGCTAAGAGAATGGCAACATACATATCATCAAAATATCAAACACATATCAAGTTCACATGATTACTTGCAACATGATTTCTCCTGTGGCCTCAAGAATGAAAGTAACTACTCACAAATGATAACCATGCTCAAGATCAAAGAGGTATTAAATAGCATAATGGATCTGAACATATAATCTTCCACCAAATAAACCATATAGTAATCAACTACAAGATGTAATCATCACTACTAGTCACCCACAAGCACCAATCTATAGTTTTGATACAAAGATTGAACACAAGAGATGAACTAGGGTTTGAGAGGAGTTGGTGCTGTCAAGATGTTTATGAAGTTAGCCCTCCCCAAGATGGGAAAGTTGTTGGTGATGACGATAACGATGATTTCCCCCTCCGGGAGGGAAGTTCACCCGGCGGAATCGCTCCGCCGGAGGGCAAAAGTGCTCCGGCCCAAGTTCTGCCTCGAGGCGGCGGCGTTTCATCCCAAAAGTCCTCCTCTGATTTTTTCTAGGTCAAAATGACTTATATACCAGAAGATGGGCACTGTAGGTGGCCCGAGGAGGGCAGCACCCACCAGAGCGCGCATGGGCCTCCTGGCGCGCCCAGGTGGGTTGTGCCCACCTGGTGGCCCCCCTTTGGTACTTATTTCCTCCAATATTTATTAAATATTCCATAAAAATTCCTTGAGGAGTTTCAGCTCATTTGAAGTTGTGCAGAATAGGTAGCTTGACGTCGCTTTTTCAGGTCCAGATTTCCAGCTACCGGAATTCTCCCCCTTTGTGCATACCTTGCATATTAGTAGAGAAACGGCATTAGAATTATTCCAAAAAGCATTATTATACAATAAAATGACATAAATAACATTAGGAAAACATGGTGCAAAATGGACATATCAACTCCCCCTAGCTTAGACCTCCCTTGTCCTCAAGCGAAAACCGAAATCGAAAAACATGTCCACATGCTTAGAGAGAGAGGTGTCGATAAAAACAAAAATACGGACATAGCAGCATCATGTGACTTATTATAACAGCAGCAAACTTTAATATAAAACTTTCATCATAGAACTTTTATCATAGACTTCTCATGAACAAGTGAAAATTCATCACAACATCGAAGTATAAAGCATAAAATCTATTAGAAACCGACAAACTATGTTCTTAGTCAACTTTGCAACTACAATTCATCATCTTTTCAGGAAGGGTTACGTATCGGAGCCTTTAGGAAAGTCCACATACTCAACCATCATTTAGTCTTCTATGATTACTAACACTCACCACGTACACATGAGCAAAACATTTCAACCGGACACAAAGAAAGATAGGGCCTTATAGTTTCGCCTCCCAACACAATCACCTCAAGGGTGATGTCAACAATAATAACTTATACCACCAATATTCAACTGGACATATGTGCCTAGATGTTTCCTCACCACATGATGCTTGCCAAAGGAGAAAAATAAAAGGAACAGAGAGAAAAACTTTGACTCTTGCATGAAAGTAAATACATGAAAGTAAAAGATAGACCCTTCGCAGAGGGAAATAGAGGTTGCCATGCGCTTTTTGTTTGTATGCTCAACCCCTTAGTGCAAGAGAACGTCACATTATATTGCCCCTTGTGATGGCAACCTTTATTATGCAGTCTGTCGCTTTTATTCTTCACCATCACAAGTTCGTACAACACTCAGTTTTCCCTAACACTAAACGATCTCACATTTTTATAAGCAATTTTTATTGCCCTTTTTGCACCAATGACATCTTACTTGAAGGATCTTGCTCAATCCATATGTAGGTATGGTGGACTCTCAAACAAGATAGGGTTTAAGGGTTTTGGATGCACAAGTAGTATCTCTACTTAGTGCACCTGACAACCTAACAGGATACTACTTGCCGAAAAAATGCACCATGCATTTTCGATCATTTCATTTCCTGATGACTAAAATATACAGTTGTGCTTAGAAGAACATATGTAGGCTGACCTGGAGTACTTAGTGGAAATTATCCTCATGAGCCATCAGTATACCACATTTTACAAAATTAAGATGCTCGGACAAAACTAAAAAAAACTCCTGGTAGCAGGAACGTTTCAGTAATGTCCCATGCGATTAGTATATTCATCACTAATATTAAACAACTTGCTTATGATAGGATGAGAAACAGTGTCTTATCCTTATTGATACACATTTCCCCCTATTTTTGAGGAAAAAGCAAAGAGATCTGAGGTTATTTCAGTGCTTCATTGCATTGATCAAAAGGAAAAGAGAACTGCATAGAAGTAAAATTCAGTTTGTCGTCGATGTGTAGTAGTGCTGACTGTCAAGTAGAGAATTGTGAAAAATGGCACTTATTCAAAATTGCATCTTCAAAAAAATTGACATTCCCCCCTATCGTGGTCATGGCATTGTAGCATGTAGCTTCAGCAAAACATTTAGCGAGATGCGGACTTGATTGCCATTGCCATTGCTATTGTTTCTCCGCTTCTAATTATTTCCCTGCTCTGCTCTATGTTCTGCATGATGCACTCAAGGTGCCGAGCATTTAGCATGCACACACTGGTCATGTAACTTGCTTACACCCAACCTATCTGTCCCGAGTTTTCGTGTTACTTTTGCCTCCTAAGACCATTTTAGCCCTAAAGTTAGTATTGCATTTTTTAACATAAGTCTATGCATATAGATGTCTGCAAAGTGGGAAGTCAAAGCATGAAAGGATATCTATTATGTAGAATTATATCATTCATATGGAATGATTATTGTGAGGTAAATTTATTGTACCACGTGATCACATCCACCCAAAATATTTGGACCGCACCTAACCCGTGTTGTTTTATTCAATATAGTAACTAATATAGAATGTAGCGTAGGATAGAAATAAAACCCAGGAACCACTCTCTCTCTCTCTCACACACACACACACACACACACACACACACACACTCTCCCTCCCTCCACCTCTCTCTCATATATAGCCAGCACAAGGCCTTCGGTACGAGTTCACCGAATCAATTATTTCCATTCTGTCCTAGGATCAGTTTCTTGGTTAAGTTACATACATGCACATCATATTCTCGCTTTTCTTCACCTACTTAAACACTAAAAATGAAGACAAGAGGCATTCTTCCATCGATGTGATGTGCAAATCTTCAAGTGATCATTGTGAATAAGGATTTAAACTTTGCTTGGTTCAGACAAACCAGGGATCTTGTTCTCCTACATGGGCAATCAATGTGACTGGGGCAACAGAACAACAAACGGTTGTAAGGACTGGGGCAACATAACAACAAACTGTTGCAAGGATAGGGTGAACTTTATTGTTGTGATGGTGCTAGTATATATACTTGATCATTTGTTTATTTTGGGAGGAATAGAAAATCCTTTAACCTAACCGCGTGATGAGTCTACGAGCAAGTGTAGTTTTTCTTAATAAAATTAACAATGACCCACGATGCATGTGAAACATCTCAATGCTTTTTATATTTGTTCAACGCTTCATAACTTTATGTAATAGCACATGTATCCTTGGAGTTATATTATATTTTTCTTAATTATGTTATAAATATGAGCTTGTGAAGCGAGGCGAAACCCAACACAAAGCAAATTAACTAATTGGAATGCAATGAACTGCAACGCTTCTTGCAAAACTGACTTAACCACACTGAAAAATCTCTCACAAATAATAGTGCATGAGAGGAGCACACATTTTAGTCCTCGTCAGTTGGCATCTTTGGAAACATAGAAACTCTAGGGTGTTTGATAACACAAGATAACAATGCACGATCACGGACCTTGTAGATCTCATTTTCGTAGATTGGGAAGAATGGAAAAGTGCAGGAGCCAGAGGGACTTATAGTTTTGTCAGGAGTCAACCTTAGATTTATGGTGGTGTGGGTGGGTGTTGTAACTTGCATTGGAAGCATCCGATGTGAGCTTCTTGTACATCCTATTCCTTGTATAAAAGTATGGCATGCCGTTGGTGTGCTGTCATTATTTTAGAGGAGCACACATTAATTCATGCACATGACATAACAAACAAGCACACAAGTCCATTCATCAACGAAAGGCTACCGGCTAACAACATATGACCCAGCAGAGTTCGCGCCAGCCCGCTCTCGCGACCCGCCCGCTCCTAGGGTTCCCTCGCCACTGCCGGCGGCTCCCCCGCGCAGGGCCGCCGCCACGGCCGGAGCCCGTCGCCGCCCCTAGCCGGAGCGCGCTCCCCTTCCCTTCCCCTCCCTCCCTTCCCCGTACCCCCGCGTCACCTCCCCGAGCAAGGCGACCGAGGGCCTCTCTGCCGCTCCTCTATAGTGTTCCTCCCCCGCCCCTGCCTCCTCCCACCGCCGCCGGGCCTCGGCAGTGTGGTGCTGGCGGCGGTGGGCCTGCCCTTCCCCGCGCGCGGCTTCCTCCTGCGTGGACGGTGGTGGCTGGCGGCGGTGCTCCTCGGCCGGCATTGGTGCGGCCCATCGGTGGTGTTGCCGCGGGCCTGGTGGCTCTCGACGCGGTGGTGCGGCCCTTGGCCGTGGGACGGTGCTGTGGCTGGCGGGGCCGGTGGCTTGGTGCTCGGCGGCGACGTTCCTTGGTGGTGCCGACGGTCTCGGGCGGTGAGGACTTCATTGGCCGGTGTGCTGCAGTATGGTGACAGGACTGTCCGGGTCAACGTGGGCCCGGTTGGGCCATCGAGGCCTGGCAAGTCCTCGTTGCCACGTCTGGTCGGCTCCGCTGTGGCGGTGGAGGCTGTCCCCTCCATCTGGTCGAGTTGTGGTTGCTCCCGTGGCTGGTGTCCCCTCTTCCTCTCCAAGTCTTGTGTTGAGGTGGTGTCACAAGCTGGTGGGTGGCCGAGGAGGTGGTGCATCTCGAAATGCCTGAGGTGGTGTGGTGGTTGTGGGTCGGGAGAAACCCCAATCGGCCTGACCGACACCGATGCGATGACGCCTACGGGCGCTGTCGGACCTTCCCGAGGGGCATCGGGTATACCCCTTCCCCACACTGAGGGAGTCCTGGATTAGGGGGTATCTGGACAGCCGGACTGTGCACAACGTCCGAACTATTGAAGCGTGAAGATACAAGACTCAAGACTCCGGCCCGTGTCCGGATGGGACTTTCCTTTGCGTGGAAGGCAAGCTTGGCGATCCTGATATTATATTTCCTTCCTTGTAACCGAATCTATGTAAACCCTAGCCCTCTCCGGTGTCTATATAAACCGGAGAGGTTGGTCCTTAGAAGGCCGATCACAATTACATTCATACCATCATAGGCTAGCTCCTAGGGTTTAGCCT
The DNA here is from genome assembly GCA_021437245.1 of Aegilops speltoides. NCBI lineage: Eukaryota > Viridiplantae > Streptophyta > Magnoliopsida > Poales > Poaceae > Aegilops > Aegilops speltoides. The sequence goes on along the minus strand of JAHHZJ010003011.1, from coordinate 119,761 downwards.
CTACGATCTCGTGGTAGATCTACTCTTGTACTACCCATATCATCAATATTAATCAAGCAGGAAGTAGGGTTTTACCTCCATCGAGAGGGCCCGAACCTGGGTACACATCTGTGTCCCTTACTTCTTGTTACCATCAGCCTTGACGCACAGATCGGGACACCCTACCCGAGATCTGCCGGTTTTGACACCGACGCCCACTATCCCTCGCATACCGGGGAAACCCTAGAACTTGTTCGGGCAACTGTGGCGGCAGCGTCGCATTCCTTTTTGAAGGTGTTGCTAGGGGCGCGGCGCTTCTGGATGCTGGGAGCGTGGTGGTACTTCTTCGGAGAGGGTCCAGCAGTTGCCGAACTTCCTTTCTTCATAGATCTGCCGGTGTCAGCATTTATTTCTCTTTCTTCTTCTTGTTTTTCTTTTGGGCTTATCTGTGTTGTGGCCCCAGCGAGCTAGATGTATCGGGTGTTTGCTTTATAATATAAAGCGGGGGGAAACCCTTTTTCTCAAAGGCTACCGGCCACGCCAATTGGGAGCTGGATGTCAAATTGGTGTTCGAGAAGAGCGAAGAACCATGAGTGTGGATTGATTGTTTTATCATGTGTTGATCGTGCGGTAGGCTTGAAACAGTAGGAGTACATGTTGTTGCTTGCAAAACCGATGTCGGCCGGGTGGGCTCGTGGACTTGGAGTAACAAGATTTGGCTATTTTGTGTTTATGCATACTCAGATTTTCACTTTCAACTAGGACAATGCCCATGCGTTGCTACGGGCGGAAGTCGAGAAATACCTCAGACACGTTGCAACAAGCGCTAAAGTTTCTTCCCCCATCCCCCTTTCCATCGATTACTATGATTCCCGGGTAGGTTTAAGTTTTGAAGATCAATGGGAAGGTCAAAGTAAAGCACTTCCGAAGAAGCAAATTATATGATGCAAGAGTTAGCTGCATTTTGTTTTCATATCAAAAGAAACGTAGTAATTGGGCCAGTGAACCCCTTTCTTTGATGTAATCTCGTAAATACCGTAATTATTATTTCATATCTCAATAAAAGAGAGCCATGATAGTCTTCCCTAGAAAAAGCACAACAGTATATGCACATCCCACTCTGATGCACATCACAATAGCGTAGGACCAAGATGGATCTTAAACAACCTAACAAAAAGGTGTAGGACAAAATAGATAATGATCAACCTAAAAACAGGCATATGCCTTGACGCTATTGTGAACTTCATTTCGCTACTAAAGGCAGCACATGGCATGATAAAAACGACCAAAAAAGACATTGCAGTAAATGTATGTGAACCGGGAAAAAGGAGATGGAGAGAATAATCTCAGTTTACACAGTACAAACATCTAAATACCTCAACAACCGAGGCTATAGTGATGCAGAAGGGCTTGATGATGATCAAAGATTTAGGGTGTGATGGGAGTACTCATGGAGTCTGATTCACAAGAACTGATTCAAGCATGCAATGTCGGTACTGAAGTTTGGAGTCCCTCGACGACCATACTTACAGATTGTTTCCAACGACCAACAAGACTAGGGGTAGTGAGTTTTTAACACGATCCTAGAGATGCTAATAGGGCCGCACATAATTTTGCTAGGCATGTTTATGACACAAAGCTTGTAATTAATTGGGATGGTGATCCGCCTAGTTTTATTCTCGAGGACATTATCTTTTATGTCACGGTGATCTCAAGTTAATAAAGTGCGCCCTAGGGTATTTTCCTCCAAAACACATCTAAATATTTCAAGAAAAATGGCATATCCAATTGTTCCTTGGCTAGCAGTACAAGAATAATATTTTCCCAGTGGGCATCAATCAAGATTTAGAAGTTTCCTTGTCAACAAACATGGCTCTATTTCCAGTTACCCTTAAAACTTCGCCTTGTTTGAACTTCACCGGTATTTACAGTGCGATTTCTTCTGATCTAATCAATGAAAATATGGGCTGATAAATATATCTCAAGTTAATTAGTTAATGGACATCCAATAAATGTATGATAAATGAGCGTGTCCTAGGGACATCACATAGTACCTATTTTGCTGTACACGGTGACATACAAACAATAATGTGTATAATTAGAAGAATATAAGGTTTACAACAGATAATCATTTCAGAGCAATTAAGAACAAAGATTAAGCATTAAACAATTCCCTAACAATCACAAGGCCGTTCCACTTTTTCAAAATATTTATTCACACCTAAATAATTTTGCACTTTTTTGTTCTCCGGTCAATAGTATCATAAAGTGCATCTGGTGACAATTATGCCTGAAATCTTAGATTTTTTTAGTTGAAGATCTTAGATTAAGTTTGCAAATAGAGCCCCGGCACACGAGCGTACAAAGTCTTGAACCACCAGCGTGATGGACTGGTCCTGCGGAATTGACACGTTGAGCGCTGGTTCAAAGACAATACTGTGGAATCACTAGCTACATCAGATATAGAGAACTCGTGAAAATGCAACTAACACACCTTCCAGGCATCAGCAAGTTCGCTTTCATCCATCGCCTTTGGACTTTGATTCTAGCGACTACTCCTACAGCAGACCGGTGCCTTGCAAACCAAATTAAAATCATTGAATTAAGGCGTCACACGGTGTAAGAAAGATCCCAAACCTTGCAAAGTAAATTTAGTACAAGCAGCAAGAACAACCCCACTATAAAAAATGTGCTTTTCTGGACTGCTATAGTTCAGAAGCAGCGTGTCAAGCTTTATTGTAGTAGGAACACATTAACTGAGCAACTCGAGAACCACAAGTGGAAGGATAGATAAATGAACATGGCATATGGGGCTGATTCGGTGGCCGGCGCAACACATCCACCGCGTACACTCAACAAAGTGTACCCACCCCAATCAACACACCAACCACAAAATCTCATGTGAAAGCAATGCCAACATATCGGCCAGGTCAGGAGCTGCCACGACAACAACCATGAGACGAGATTGTAGTGGGAGTAACTGCAGGAGAGATTCGATGGAACCAACCGGAGTGGCCAACGTGTGGGATGGAATAGGAGGAGGAAGAGCTCGGATGGGAAGCGGCAGAACTTGCACCTCCAGCGGCAAACATCAACGATGAACGTGGCGGCGCAGCTCTAGCATCGATGGGGCATCAGAGGTCGTGTGCGATCGGGTTTGCAATCTGTAGCGCATACAAGAGGCGACACCGGAGCGCGGACGACTGGTCGTGGTCGAACGGGCTTGCTAGCAGCGTGGGGACCCTAGATTTATTTTCATTCCCTGTCCACTGGTGCGGTTCAGACAGGACAAAAGAATGCGGAGAAGGTGGGCAAATTTGGTGGGGAGTGAAAAAATGGCTGAGGAAGGCAGTTCAGCGGACGAAACCTAAGCGAAACGCGGGGATGGGTAGGAAAAGCAACGCCGAGTATTTTTAAAGTAGTAGAGATAGAGATATATAAGCTCACTTGAGCACAAAACACTGTAGACATCTTACTTCTTCTACCGGAATCAAGAGTTGTTCTACCATTTGCATTAGCTAGAATTTTCTATATATGTAAATTTTATGTGCCTCTGCCAGCAGAGTGACCAACACCGAAAGCACAAGCACAGAGATGTACTAGCAAATGTGCGGTGACTAAATGAAACCTAACCCTTGAGTAAAGTTGTGCGGAGAAGTGCGACCTAGCTTCTAGTTCCTACAGACCATACTCATCTAGGGATGCACTTTCTTAAGAGAGACCAGCAATAAGAGCATGTACACTAGTCTATGCGTACTGGTCATGTGGCCTGCTTACATCCAACCTATCTCTACCGAGTTTTGGCATTCCGTTTGCCTCCCTAGCCTATTTTGGCCCCAAAAGTATTATTGCATTGTTTAGCTTTAGTCTATGCATATAGATGTGTGAAAAGTGAGAAGTCAAAGCATGGAAAGAGATCGATCATGTGGCATTATATTGTTCATACCCGATGGCATTATGATGTGAAAATTTATTGGATCACGTGATCACATCCGCCCAAAAGATCTAGACCGATCAAACCCGCTTTTGTATTATTATGCATATCAATATGTTCATCCATATAAGTACAAATAAAAACCATATGCCTCCCTCTCACCCACATCCCCCCTATCTCTCTATCCCTCTCATATATGAGTTCATTGAGTCACTCATTTGCATTGTGTCATAGGCATCATTTTCATGGTTAAGTTACATGCATGCACATCATCTTCTCACGTTTCTTCACTGATTCAAACACTAAAAATGAAAACAAGAGGCATTCAGCTGTCCGGTTTCCACTCATGTGCTATGCAAATCTTATATTGAAATTTAGGACAGTATAACCGAGCCTAATCCGAGCCATCTCGCGCTATTAGCCATGTAAGACATCATATTTCATGCCTGAGTCATTTCTAGCAATTGGATCTGCCACTAGACACCATGTTTTTCGCCTCGTGGGCTAGCTGTTCTAATGGGACTCTGCTCCCGAAGAAATTTCTAAGAGCATCTCTAGCAGACCCCTTATATCGCGCCGAACTGCAAAATAACCGCTAGTTTACAGTTTTGGGTGAAATAGAGGCCTGAACAGATACCCTATCGGACTGTGGCCTCTAAATAAATTTGCGGGCCGTGGCAAATTCTCCCCCTCAACCTTTACAAACACGGGGCGGAAGACCGACCCAGGGGTGACCCGTATCACTAGCGAGATTTGCCGGGAGGGACATTTCAACGCGCCAATTCCCGCTCTCCCTTCTCTCCCCCGGCATTGATCTTCCTCCGCCCGCTCCGGACACCTTCCCCGGCTCTGTAGCGCTGCCAAGGACGCCTCCCAGCCGTCGCCCATCACCGTGGAAGTCATGGACGCGCCAACCACTCAAGCAGATGTCGTCGCCGGCCGTGGCACGCCCGTCGCGGTTCAAGTCTCCACCGCCCATCCCCGCAAGTGCCAGGGCAACTTCATCATCCAGAGTGGCTATAGTTAATTTGACTGAGAGGCTAAATAAAGAAGACAAAGGTCAGTCTAGTGAGTACAGTTAATTTGCTTTGAGGAGAACATAGAACCAAATTTTCTCCTGTAAATCATATGTTTGTATTGCACTACGACTTTGAGCAACATTAATAAATTTGTTCCAAGGTCGATGTTATGCATGACCATACATTTTTTCCTCCCAAGTTTTATTGGATAATTAAAATGTTACCCCTCCCAAGATGTATCGTATCATAGTTTTTATTGAGTTGTGAATGTAGCTGAAATGCTCCTGTAGCAGCGACGGTGGCCTTGTATTATTGGATTTCCAACATGCTTTGGTAATATGCACATTTTGTGTTCTGGTGTGTGTGAATTTTGCTTCAATATCTTAGTGTCATGTCACGTATGTCTAATCGTAGGTGTAGAAGTATGTCTAAGGTACATGAAGTAGCATTGGGGAAAGAGCTAATAGACGGACATGTCCTATGTACACATCAAAATCAAGCTCCAACCAATTATCGATCATTGATAATATTCAGGCGAGTTGCCACAAATTTACATGTTTAACGTCTCTTTATTTAAGATCCTTTTTACATATTCCTAATATGTAGTCATGGGTTGACTAATCATGCCTTATTGACGAGCAGCTTGGCGGTGTTATTGCTTAAGATGGGTGGTGAATTCCCTCTAGCAGGGTACCAGGGAAACAATTTAGAAAAGCTTCGCCTTGGATCATGAATATCTATGTGTGGTGACAACGAATTTAAGTAATGAAATAAGGTATGATCAAGATATTTAGGTGCATGGGTGGGGCACGTTAACTTTTTTACTGATTGAACCATTGATACATTGTGTTCGATGGGTAGGAAAAAAATACATAGAGAAAAAAGGTCAAAGAAAATGATTTCCATCTATTTAGCCCTGCACAAAGTGAGTTCGGTTATTGCGGCATGTTGGCTCGCAGACCTTAATTTTTACCAGTTTAATTGCTCCAGTTTTTTTGAAAACCATATTAAACAATCCAGTTTCTTGGTCATTTTTCGGGTCGGTGGCGGGGCTGGCCATTCAGCTTAACAAACTGGTAGGGTCGCTAATTTCAGATATAATTTTTTTATTCGAGAGACATTCTGGTCCGGTTTACGGCTATGTGCAACAACCAATGATATTGTCATAGATCCATAAAGCTAAAAGTTATTAAATTTCATCAAAATCAGTGTCTCTTGATCTCTCTTTTCATGTTTTGACTCTACTCTTTGTTTCGTGTGGTGTAATTGCAAAAGGCCAAATTTGCACAAGCCGAAATTACCCGTAAACCTACCCACAACAAGGAAAAGAAAACAAAAAGAAAACCTAAACCTTGAACCGTGAATCAGTTACCAAGATCAGATGCTTGCAGGGCGAGGCATGTGAACTGCTAAACAGTGTCAGAGGATGAACCTAGTAGACTTTATTTTTTTCACAATATTTTCTACACCACGAGAACACTGCCATCCGAACACACATGAATCTAACAAAGAAAACGCGTGTGCACACACACTTAACATAATTCTTTCCTGTCTCAGAAGTCAAGAAACCGATCGCCCACCGCATAACTAGCATATAATAATTTCCAAATGACATGCACCACAACTGAAGCGAAACAAATATGACTTTTCTTATAATTTTTTTGATCCTTTTTGTATGATAACATCCTTTTATGGCCGGTGATAACAAATTGAGGGCTTCGTATTTTGTAGGATAAAATCTTTTTTAGGTTGAAAATAGTATGTGCCACTAGGCCTAGTGGGTTGACGGTCTCACAACCGCCACTTGAGTCCGGCCCCTACCAAGTAAGTATGGATGACCAAAACCATCTCACCGACGATCAGACGACCACTATCGCCGACTCCCACTCCCCAATGGCGCCATCATCATCTGTCCGTCTGCTTGTCACCAGCTCACTCTGTGTGTGGTGGCGCCACCCACGAGAACATGCGCCTCCTTCCTCCCTCCTCCCCACTCTCATGGTGTCACTTGTCAGCCCCCCCCATTTCCGCCCACCTACCCAAACCATACCACATGTCCCGAGGCAGGTGGCGAGACAGGAGAGGGAGTGGCCATGGTGGCGGTGGTCTGCGGGCTCGCACCAATACACCACAACTTAAATGCAATGACATGTAATCTTCCCGAACAAAGCTATTAAGACGACACACAAACTACCGGGAGAGCAGTTCTCCGGCAGATAGAACTGCCACGACAACGGCTGCCAGAGATTACTTCTCCCAGTGGTTAGGTCCTCCCCGACAGTTTATCTACCCTGGCCATGTATATGCCAGAAGTTCATTTTCTCCAGGCAGGCTTCTTGTGGCATAGGAACTATAGTTACCGGTAGTGCAATTGCCGGGATGGCAGAAACATGTTTACACAATAGTTTACATGTTTACACAATTGCTGGACTAGCAAACTGTTAAGGCAACATATAACTAATTTAGTATTCATTTACTATGTTGAGGCAATCAGAGCGTAAACATACAGTTCAATGAAAGTCATATAGGCCTCATCCAAAACCATAAACTTAGTTCGATGGACATAACCAAATACATATGTTTCTACATACATGCATGAAATGACAAAATATATGGACATTGCTCCACAAAATGAAAAGTACATATGTTTCTAGATGTGCCATGCGGCAAAAAATGAGCATACAATGTCTGATAATCCAAAATAACACACTTTGTAGGTCCTCCAAATCTTCAGCAGCTTATAGATCTACCAAACCTCCATCAACTTATGTACCTTTGGGAAACCTAAAAAAGACTGGAAACTCAAATTAATCAAACTCAAAACATTAAGGCTTGAATATTTTGGAGTTTGGATGTTAGGGACCAGTGTAGGTACTACTAGTTAGATTTTCATAGATGTTGCAGTAGTATTGTTCCAGTATTTTTTTACAATGTGAATTCGACACTTCTAAAGCATATGGTCGAGGCTAGACAAATCATCTCCCGTGTGGTAGGGAAATATATGGAATTTAATCCAAAATTAGATGTTGCAGATCTGAACAAGCAGGGTGTAGAGCTTGTGCACAAGCGGACCCGCAAAAGCATGGCATGTCAAAACTCCTATAAACATATTGGGCATTGTGATGACCCACAAGTATATGGGGTCAATTGTAGCCTTTTCGATAAGTAAGAGTGTCGAACCCAACGAGGAGCAGAAGGAAATGACAACTGGTTTTTAGCAAGGTAATGTCTTCAAGTGCTAAAATTGTAAGTAACAGAGTATTTTCATAGCAAGATAATTTGTAACGAGCAAGTAATGATAGTAGTAACAAAAGTGCAGCAAGGTAACCTAATCCTTTTGAGGCAAAGGACAGGCCAACACGGTTTCTTATGATAAGCAAAGTGTTCTTGAGGGTACACGGGAATTTCATCTAGTCACTTTCATCAAGTTGGCTTAATTTGTGTTGGCGCTCATCCCAAAAAGTCCTCCTCTGATTTTTTCTAGGTCAAAATGACTTATATACCAGAAGATGGGCACTGTAGCTGGGTCGAGGAGGGCAGCACCCACCAGAGCGCGCCTGGGCCTCCTGGCGCGCCCAGGTGGGTTGTGCCCACCTGGTGCCCCCCCTTTGGTACTTATTTCCTCCAATATTTATTAAATATTCCATAAAAATTCCTCGAGGAGTTTCAGCTCATTTGAAGTTGTGCAGAATAGGTAGCTTGACGTAGCTTTTTTAGGTCCAGATTTCCAGCTATCGGAATTATCCCCCTTTGTGCATACCTTGCATATTAGGAGAGAAAAGGCATTAGAATTATTCCAAAAAGCATTATTATATAATAAAACGACATAAATAACATTAGGAAAACATGGTGCAAAATGGACGTATCAACTCCCCCAAGCTTAGACCTCCCTTGTCCTCAAGCGAAAACCAAAATCGAAAACATGTCCACATGCTTAGAGAGAGAGCTGTCGATAAAAACAAAAATACGGACATAGCAGCATCATGTGACTTATTATAACAGCAACAAACTTTAATATAAAACTTTCATCATAGAACTTTTATCATAGACTTCTCCTGAACAAGTGATAATTCATCACAACATCGAAGTATAAAGCATAAACTCTATTGGAAACCGACAAACTATGTTCTTAGTCAACTTTGCAACTACAATTCATCATCTTTTCAGGAAGGGTCACGTATCGGAGCCTTTAGGCAAGTCCACATACTCAACCATCATTTAGTCTTCTATGATTGCTAACACTCACCACGTAGACATGAGCAAAACGTTTCAACCGGACACAAAGAAAGATAGGGCCTTATAGTTTCGCCTCCCAACACAATCACTTCAAGGGTGATGTCAACAATAATAACTTATACCACCAATATTCAACTGGACATATGCGCCTAGATGTTTCCTCACCACATGATGCTTGCCAAAGGAGAAAAATAAAAGGAATAGAGAGAAAAACTTTGACTCTTGCATGAAAATAAATACATGAAAGTAAAAGATAGACCCTTTGCAGAGGGAAATAGAGGTTGCCATGTTGTATGCTCAACCCCTTAGTGCAAGAGAACGTCACATTATATTTCCCCTTGTGATGGCAACCTTTATTATGCAGTCTATCGCTTTTATTCTTCACCATCACAAGTTCATACAACACTCAATTTTCCCTAACACTAAATGATCTCACATTTTTATAAGCAATTTTTATTGCCCTTTTTGCACCGATGACAACTTACTTGAAGGATCTTGCTCAATCTATATGTAGGTATGGTGGACTCTCAAACAAGGTAGGGTTTAAGGGTTTTGGATGCACAAGTAGTATCTCTACTTATTGCACCTGACAACCTAACAGGGTACTACTTGCCGAAAAAATGCACCGTGCATTTCCGATCATTTCATTTCCTGATGACTAAAATATACAGTTGTGCTTAGAAGAACATATGTAGGCTGACCTGGAGTACTTAGTGGAAATCATCCTCATGAGCCATCAGTATACCACATTTTACAAAATTAAGATGCTCGGACATAACTAAAAAAACTCCTGGTAGTAGGAACGTATCGGCCAGGTCAGGAGCTGCCACGACAACAACCATGAGACGAGATTGTAGTGGGAGTAACTGCAGGAGAGATTCGATGGAACCAACCGGAGTGGCCAACGTGTGGGATGGAATAGGAGGAGGAAGAGCTCGGATGGGCAGCGGCAGAACTTGCACCTCCGGCGGCAAACATCACCGATGAACGTGGCGGCGCAGCTTTAGCATCGATGGGGCATCAGAGGTCGTGTGCGAACGGGTTTGCAATCTGTAGCGCATACAAGAGGCGACACCGGAGCGCGGACGACTGGTCGTGGTCGAACGGGCTTGCTGGCAGCGTGGGGACCCTAGATTTATTTTCATTGCCCTGTCCACTGGTGCGGTTCGAGATGTAACAAAAGAATGCGGAGAAGGTGGGAAAATTTGGTGGGGAGTGTAAAAATGGCTGAGGAAGGCAGTTCAGCGGACGAAACCTAAGCGAAACGCGGGGATGGGTAGGAAAAGCAACGCCGAGTATTTTTCAAGTAGTAGAGATAGAGATATATAAGCTCACTTGAGCACAAAACACTGAGACATCTTACTTCTTTTACCGAATCAAGAGTTGTTCTACCATTTGCATTAGCTAGAAATTTTCTATATATGTAATTTTATGTGCCTCTGCCAAAGAGTGACCAACACCGAAAGCACAAGCACGAGATGTACTAGCAAATGTGCGGTGACTAAATGAAGCCTAACCCTTGAGTAAAGTTGTGCGGAGAAGTGCGACCTAGCTTCTAGTTCCTACTGCACCATACTCATCTAGGGATGCACTTTCTTAAGAGAGACCAGCAATAAGAGCATGTACACTAGTCTATGCATACCGGTCATGTGGCCTGCTTACATCCAACCTATCTCTACCGAGTTTTGGCATTCCGCTTGCCTCCCTAGCCTATTTTGGCCCCAAAAGTATTATTGCATTGTTTAGCTTTAGTCTATGCATATAGATGTGTGAAAAGTGAGAAGTCAAAGCATGGAAAGAGATCGATCATGTAGCATTATATTGTTCATACCCGATGGCATTATGATGTGAAAATTTATTGGATCACGTGATCACATCCGCCCAAAAGATCTAGACCGCATCAAACCCGTTTTTGTATTATTATGCATATCAATATATTCATCCATATAAGTACAAATAAAAACCATATGCCTCCCTCTCACCCACATCCCCCCTATCTCTCTATCCCTCTCATATATGAGTTGATTGAGTCACTCATTTGCATTGTGTCATAGGCATCATTTTCTTGGTTAAGTTACATGCATGCACATCATCTTCTCACGTTTCTTCACTGATTCAAACACTAAAAATGAAAACAAGAGGCATTCAGCTGTCCGGTTTCCACTCATGTGCTATGCAAATCTTATATTGAAATTTAGGACAGTATAACCGAGCCTAATCCGAGCCATCTCACGCTATTAGCCATGTAAGACATCAGATTTCATGCCTGAGTCATTTCTAGCAATTGGATCTGCCACTAGACACCATGTTTTTCGCCTCGTGGGCTAGCTGTTCTAATGGGACTCTTCTTCCGAAGAAATTTCTAAGAGCATCTCTAGCAGACCCCTTATATCGCGCCGAACTGCAAAATAACCGCTAGTTTACAGTTTTGGGTGAAATAGAGGCCTGAACAGATACCCTATCGGACTGTGGCCTTTAAATAAATATGCGGGGCATGGCAAATTCTCCCCCTCAACCTTTACAAACACGGGGCGGAAGACCGACCCAGGGGTGACCTGTATCGCTAGTGAGATTTGCAGGGAGGGACATTTCAACGCGCCAATTCCCGCTCTCCCTTCTCTCCCCCGGCATTGATCTTCCTCCGCCCGCTCCGAACCACCTTCCCCGGCTCTGTAGCGCTGCCAAGGACGCCTCCCAGCCGTCGCCCATCACCGTGGAAGTCATGGATGCGCCAACCACTCAAGCAGATGTCGTCGCCGGCCGTGGCACGCCCGTCGCGGTTCAAGTCTCCACCGCCCATCCCCGCAAGCGCCAGGGCAACTTCATCATCCAGAGTGGCTATAGTTAATTTGACTGAGAGGCTAAATAAAGAAGACAAAGGTCAGTCTAGTGAGTACAGTTAATTTTCTTTGACGAGAACATAGAACCAAATTTTCTCCTGTAAATCATATGTTTGTATTGCACTACGACTTTGAGCAACATTCATAAATTTGTTCCATGGTCGATGTTATGCATGACCATACATTTTTTCCTCCCAAGTTTTATTGGATAATTAAAATGTTACCCCTCCCAAGATGTATCGTATCACAGTTTTTATTGAGTTGTGAATGTAGCTGAAATGCTCCTGTAGCAACGACGGTGGCCTTGTATTATTGGATTTCCAACATGCTTTGGTGATATGCACATTTTGTGTTCTGGTGTGTGTGAATTTTGCTTCAATATCTTAGTGTCATGTCACGTATGTCTAATCGTAGGTCTAGAAGTATGTCTAAGGTACATGTAGTAGCATTGGGGAAAGAGCTAATAGACGGACATGTCCTATGTACACATCAAAAGCAAGCTCCAACCAACTATCGATCATTGATAATATTCAAAGAAGTTGCCACAAATTTACATGTTTAACGCCTCTTTATTTAAGATCCTTTTACATATTCCTAATATGTTGTCATGGGTTGACTAATCATGCCTTATTGACGAGCAGCTTGGAGGTGTTATTGGTTAAGATGGGTGGTGAATTCCCTCTAGCAGGGTACCAGGGAAACAATTTAGAAAAGCTTCGCCTTGGATCATGAATATCTATGTGTGGTGACAACGAATTTAAGTAATGAAATAAGGTATGATCAAGATATTTAGGTGCATGGGTGGGGCACGTTAAGTTTTTTACTGATTGAACCATCGATACATTGTGTTCGATGGGTAGGAAAAAAAATAAATAGAGAAAAAAGGTCAAAGAAAATGATTTCCATCTATTTAGCAATGCAGAAAGTGAGTTCTGTTATTGCGGCATGTTGGCTCGCAGATCTTAATTTTTACCAGTTTAATTGCTCCAGTTTTTTTGAAAACCATATTAAACAATCCAGTTTCTTGGTCATTTTTCGGGTCGGTGGCGGGGCTGGCCATTGAGCTTAACAAACTGGTAGGGTCGCTAAATTCAGATATAATTTTTTTTCGAGAGACAGTCTGGTCCGGTTTATGGCTATGTGCAACAACCAATGATATTGTCATAGATCCATAAAGCTAAAAGTTATTAAAGTTCATCAAAATCAGTGTCTCTTGATCTCTTTTTCATGTTTTGACTCTACTCTTTGTTTCGTGTGGTGTAATTGCAAAAGGCCAAATTTGCACAAGCGAAATTACCCGTAAACCTACCCACAACAAGGAAAAGAAAACAAAAGAAAACCTAAACCTTGAACCATGAATCAGTTACCAAGATCAGATCCTTGCGAGGCGAGGCATGTGAACTGCTAAATGAGTCGAGGATGAACCTAGTAGACTTTATTTTTCACAATATTTTCTACACCACGAGAACACCGCCATCCGAACACACATGAATCTAACAAAGAAGACACGTGTGCACACACACTTAACATAATTCTTTCCTGTCTCAGAAGTCAAGAAACCGATCGCCCACCGCATAACTAGCATATAATAATTTCCAAATGACATGCACCCCAACTGAAGTGAAACAAATATGACTTTTCTTATAATTTTTTGATCCTTTTGTATGATAACATCCTTTTATGGCCGGTGATAACAAATTGAGGGCTTCATCTTTTGTAGGATAAAATCTTTTTTAGGTTGAAAATAGTATGTGCCACTAGGCCTAGTGGGTTGACGGTCTCACAACCGCCACTTGAGTCCAGCCCCTACCAAGTAAGTATGGATGACCAAAACCATCTCACCGACGATCAGACGATTTAACACTATTGCTCGACTCCCACTCCCCAATGGCGCCGTCATCATCTGTCTGTCTGCTTGTCACCAGCTCACTCTGTGTGGTGGCGCCACCCACGACAACATGCGCCTCCTTCCTCCCCTCCCTCCCCACTCTCATGGTGTCACTGTCAGCCCCTGCCCCATTTCCGTCCACCTACCCAAACCACACCACATGTCCCGAGGCAGGTGGCGAGACAGAAGAGGGAGTGGCCATGGTGGCGGTGGTCTGCAGGCTCGCACCAATACACCACAACTTAAATGCAATGACATGTAATCTTCCCGAACAAAGCTATTAAGACGGCACACAAACTACCGGAAGAGCAGTTCTCCGACAGATAGAACTGCCACGACAACGGCTGCCAGAGATTACTTCTCCCAGTGGTTAGGTCCTCCCCGACAGTTTATCTACCCTGGCCATGTATATGCCAGAGGTTCATTTTCTCCAGGCAGGCTTCTTGTGGCATAGGAACTATAGTTACCGGTAGTGCAATTGCCGGGATGGCAGAAACATGTTTACACAATAGTTTACATGTTTACACAATTGCCGGACTAGCAAACTGTTAAGGCAACATATAACTAATTTAGTATTCATTTACTATGTTGAGGCAATCAGAGCGTAAACATACAGTTCAATGAAAGTCATATAGGCCTCATCCAAAACCATAAACTTAGTTCGATGGACATAACCAAATACATATGTTTCTACATACATGCATGAAATGCGCCACAAAAGGAAAAGTACATATGTTTCTAGATGTGCCATGCGGCAAAAAATGAGCATACAATGTCTGATAATCCAAAACAACACACTTTGTAGGTCCTCCAAATCTTCAGCAGCTTATAGATCTACCAAACCTCCATCAACTTATGTACCTTTGGGAAACCTAAAAAGACTGAAACTCAATTAATGAAACTCAAAACATTAAGGCTTGAATATTTTGGAGTTTGGATGTTAGGGACCGGTGTAGGTACTACTAGTTAGATTTTCATAGATGTTGCAGTAGTATTGTTCCAGTATTTTTTTACAATGCGAATTAGACACTTCTAAAGCATATGGTCGAGGCTAGACAAATCATCTCCCGTGTGGTAGGGAAATATATGGAATTTAATCCAAAATTAGATGTTGCAGATCTGAACAAGCAGGGTGTAGAGCTTGTGCACAAGCGGACCCGCAAAAGCATGGCATGTCAAAACTCCTATAAACATATTGGGCATTGTGATGACCCACAAGTATATGGGGTCAATTGTAGCCTTTTCGATAAGTAAGAGTGTCGAACCCAACGAGGAGCAGAAGGAAATGACAACTGGTTTTTAGCAAGGTAATGTCTTCAAGTGCTAAAATTGTAAGTAACAGAGTATTTTGATAGCAAGATAATTTGTAACGAGCAAGTAATGATAGTAGTAACAAAAGTGCAGCAAGGTAACCTAATCCTTTTGAGGCAAAGGACAGGCCAAAACAGTTTCTTATGATAAGCAAAGTGTTCTTGAGGGTACACGGGAATTTCATCTAGTCACTTTCATCAAGTTGGCTTAATTTGTGTTCGGTACTTTGATAATTTGATATGTGGGTGAACCGGTGCTTAGGTGCTGTTCTTAATTGAACAAACCTCCTACTTATGATTAACCCTCTCGCAAGCATCCACAACTACGAGAAAAGTATTAAGGATGAATTCTAACCGTAGCATTAAACTTTTGGATCCAATCGATCCATTACGGAATAACGCATAAACTGGGGTTTAAGCTTCATTACTCTCGCAACCCACCATCTAATAACTACTCCACAATGCATTCCCTTAGCCCCAATATGGTGAAGTGTCATGTAGTCGACGTTCACATGACACCGCTAAGAGAATGGCAACATACATATCATCAAAATATCAAACACATATCAAGTTCACATGATTACTTGCAACATGATTTCTCCTGTGGCCTCAAGAATGAAAGTAACTACTCACAAATGATAACCATGCTCAAGATCAAAGAGGTATTAAATAGCATAATAGATCTGAACATATAATCTTCCACCAAATAAACCATATAGTAATCAACTACAAGATGTAATCATCACTACTAGTCACCCACAAGAACCAATCTATAGTTTTGATACAAAGATTGAACACAAGAGATGAACTAGGGTTTGAGAGGAGTTGGTGCTGTCAAGATGTTTATGAAGTTAGCCCTCCCCAAGATGGGAAAGTTGTTGGTGATGACGATAACGACGATTTCCCCCTCCGGGAGGGAAGTTCACCCGGCGGAATCGCTCCGCCGGAGGGCAAAAGTGCTCCGGCCCAAGTTCTGCCTCGAGGCGGCGGCGTTTCGTCCCAAAAGTCCTCCTCTGATTTTTTCTAGGTCAAAATGACTTATATACCAGAAGATGGGCAATGTAGGTGGCCCGAGGAGGGCAGCACCCACCAGAGCGCGCATGGGCCTCCTGGCGCGCCCAGGTGGGTTGTGCCCACCTGGTGGCCCCCCTTTGGTACTTATTTCCTCCAATATTTATTAAATATTCCATAAAAATTCCTTGAGGAGTTTCAGCTCATTTGAAGTTGTGCAGAATAGGTAGCTTGACGTCGCTTTTTCAGGTCCAGATTTCCAGCTACCGGAGTTCTCCCCCTTTGTGCATACCTTGCATATTAGTAGAGAAACGGCATTAGAATTATTCCAAAAAGCATTATTATACAATAAAATGACATAAATAACATTAGGAAAACATGGTGCAAAATGGACATATCAACTCCCCCTAGCTTAGACCTCCCTTGTCCTCAAGCGAAAACCGAAATCGAAAAACATGTCCACATGCTTAGAGAGAGAGGTGTCGATAAAAACAAAAATACGGACATAGCAGCATCCTGTGACTTATTATAACAGCAGCAAACTTTAATATAAAACTTTTATCATAGACTTCTCATGAACAAGTGAAAATTCATCACAACATCGAAGTATAAAGCATAAAATCTATTAGAAACCGACAAACTATGTTCTTAGTCAACTTTGCAACTACAATTCATCATCTTTTCAGGAAGGGTTACGTATCGGAGCCTTTAGGAAAGTCCACATACTCAACCATCATTTAGTCTTCTATGATTACTAACACTCACCACGTACACATGAGCAAAACATTTCAACCGGACACAAAGAAAGATAGGGCCTTATAGTTTCGCCTCCCAACACAATCACCTCAAGGGTGATGTCAACAATAATAACTTATACCACCAATATTCAACTGGACATATGCGCCTAGATGTTTCCTCACCACATGATGCTTGCCAAAGGAGAAAAATAAAAGGAATAGAGAGAAAAACTTTGACTCTTGCATGAAAGTAAATACATGAAAGTAAAAGATAGACCCTTCGCAGAGGGAAATAGAGGTTGCCATGCGCTTTTTGTTTGTATGCTCAACCCCTTAGTGCAAGAGAACGTCACATTATATTGCCCCTTGTGATGGCAACCTTTATTATGTAGTCTGTCGCTTTTATTCTTCACCATCACAAGTTCGCATAACACACTCAGCTTTTCCCTAACACTAAACGATCTCACATTTTTATAAGCAATTTTTATTGCCCTTTTTGCACCAATGACATCTTACTTGAAGGATCTTGCTCAATCCATATGTAGGTATGGTGGACTCTCAAACAAGATAGGGTTTATGGTTTTGGATGCACAAGTAGTATCTCTACTTAGTGCACTGACAACCTAACAGATACTACTTGTCAAAAAATGCACCATGCATTTTCGATCATTTCATTTCTGATGACTAAAATATACAGTTGTGCTTAGAAGAACATATGTAGGCTCACCTGGAGTACTTAGTGGAAATTATCCTCATGAGCCATCAGTATACCACATTTTACAAAATTAAGATGCTCGGACAAAACTAAAAAAAACTCCTGGTAGCAGGAACGTTTCAGTAATGTCCCATGCGATTAGTATATTAATCACTAATATTAAACAACTTGCTTATGATAGGATGAGAAACAGTGTCTTATCCTTATTGATACACATTTCCCCCTATTTTTGAGGAAAAAGCAAAGAGATCTGAGGTTATTTCAGTGCTTCATTGCATTGATCAAAAGGAAAAGAGAACTGCATAGAAGTAAAATTCAGTTTGTCGTCGATGTGTAGTAGTGCTGACTGTCAAGTAGAGAATTGTGAAAATGGCACTTATTCAAAATTGCATCTTCAAAAAATTGACATCCCCCTACATGGTCATGGCATTGTAGCCTGTAGCTTCAAAGAAAACATTTAGCGAGACGCGGACTTGATTGCCATTGCCATTGCCATTGTTTCTCCGTTTCTAATTATTTCACTACTCCGCTCTATGTTCTGCATGATGCACTCAAGGTGCCGAGCATTTAGCATGCACACACTGGTCATGTAACTTGCTTACACCCAACCTATCTGTCCCGAGTTTTTGTGTTACTTTTGCTTCCTAAGCCCATTTTAGCCCTAAAGTTAGTATTGCATTATTTAACATAAGTCTATGCATGTAGATGTGTGCAAAGTGGGAAGTCAAAGCATGAAAGGAGATCTATTATGTAGAATTATATCGTTCATATGGAATGATTATTGTGAGGTAAATTTATTGTACCACGTGATCACATCCACCCAAAATATTTGGACCGCACCTAACCCGTGTTGTTTTATTCAATATAGTAACTAATCTAGATTGTAGCGTAGGAAAGAAATAAAACCCAGGAACCACTCTCCCTCTCTCTCTCTCTCTCTCACACACACACACACACACACATCTCTCTCATATATAGCCAGCACAAGGCCTTCGGTACGAGTTTACTGAATCAATTATTTCCATTCTGTCCTAGGATCAGTTTCTTGGTTAAGTTACATACGTGCACATCATATTCTCGCTTTTCTTCACCTACCCAAACACTAAAAATTGAAGACAAGAGGCATTCATTTGTCCAGTTTCCATCGATGTGATGTGCAAATCTTCAAGTGGAATTACGGTTACAGAAATCCAGTTTACTTCATTTGAATAAGGATCTAAACATTGCTTGGTTCAGACAAACCAGGGATCTTATTCTCCTACATGGCCAATCACTGTGACTGGGGCAACAGAACAACATACTATTGTAAGGACTGGGGCAACAGAACAACAAACTGTTGCAAGGATAGGGTGAACTTTATTGTTGTGATGGTGCTAGTATATATACTTGATCATTTGTTTATTTCGGAGGAATAGAAAATCCTTTAACCTAACCGCGTGATGAGTCTACGAGCAAGTCTAGTTTTTCTTAATAAAATTAATAATGACCCACGATGCATGTGAAACATCTGAATGCTTTTTATTTTAGTTCAGCGCTTCATAACTTTATGTAATAGCACATGTATCCTTGGAGTTATATTATATTTTCTTAATTATGTTATAAATATGAGCTTGTGAAGCGAGGCTCGAAAGCCAACACAAAGCAAATTAACTAATTGGAATGCAATGAACTGCAACGCTTCTTGCAAAACTGACTTAACCACACTGAAAAATCTCTCACAAATAATAGTGCATGAGAGGAGCACACATTTTAGTCCTCCTCAGTTGGCATCTTTGGAAACATAGAAACGCTAGGGTGTTTGATAACACAAGATAACAATGCACGATCACGGACCTTGTAGATCTCATTTTCGTAGAATGGGAGGAATGGAAAAGTGCAGGAGCCAGAGGGACTTATAGTTTTGTCAGGAGTCAAGATTAGATTTATGATGGTGTGGGTGGGTGTTGTAACTTGCATTGGAAGCATCCGATGTGAGCTTCTTGTACATCCTCTTCCTTGTATAAAAGTATGGCATGCCGTTGGTGTGCTGTCATTATTTTAGAGGAGCACACATTAATGCATGCACATGACATAACAAACAAGCACACAAGTCCATTCATCAACGAAAGGCTACCGGCTAACAACATATGACCCAACAGAGTTCGCGCCAGCCCGCTCTCGCGACCCACCCGCTCCTATGGTTCCCTCGCCACTGCCGGCGGCTCCCCCGCGCGGGGCCGCCGCCACGGCCGGAGCCCGTCGCCGCCCCTAGCAAAAGCGCGCTCCCCTTCCCCTCGTCCTCCCTCCCTTCCCCGTACCCCCGCGTCGCCTCCCCGAGCGAGGCGACCGGGGGCCTCTCTGCCGCTCCTCTCTAGTGTTCCTCCTCCGCCCCTGCCTCCTCCCACCGCCGCCGGGCCTCGGCAGTGTGGTGCTGGCGGCGGCGGGCCTGCCCTTCCCCGCGCGCGGCTTCCTCCTGCGTGGACGGTGGTGGATGGCGGCGGTTCTCCTCGGCCGGCATTGGTGCGGCCCATCGGTGGTGGTGCCACGGGCCCGGTGGCTCTCGACGCGGTGGTGCGGCCCTTGGCCATGGTACGGTGCTGTGGCTGGCGGCGCCGGTGGCTTGGTGCTCGGCGGCGAGGTTCCTTGGTCGTGACGTGGTGCCGGCGGTCTCGGGCGGTGAGGACTTCATTGGACGGTGTGCTGCAGTGTGGTGACAGGACTGTCCGGGTCCACGTGGGCCCGGCTGGGCCATCGAGGCCTGGCAAGTCCTCGTTGCCACGTCCGGTCGGCTCCGCTGCGGCGGTGGAGGCTGTCCCCTCCGGCCGGTCGAGTTGTGGTTGCTCCCGTGGCTGGTGTCCCCTCTTCCTCTCCAAGTCTTGTGTTGAGAGCTCCAATGAAGGGGTGAGGGTTGTCTGGTAATCGTGGTGTCAAAAGCTGGTGGGTGGCCAAGGAGGTGGTGCATCTTGAAATGCCTGAGGTGGTGTGGTGGTTGTGGGTCGGAAGAAACCCCAATCGGCCTGGCCGACACCAATGCGATGACGCCTACGGGCGCTGTCGGACCTTCCTGAGGGGCATCGGGTGTACCCCTTCCCCACTGAGGGAGTCCTGGATTAGGTAGTATCCGGACAACCGGACTGTGCACAACGTCCGGACTATTGAAGCGTGAAGATACAAGACTCAAGACTCCGGCCCGTGTCGGATGGGACTTTCCTTGGCGTGGAAGGCAAGCTTGGCGATCCGGATATTTTATTTCCTTCCTTGTAACCAAATCCATGTAAACTCTAGCCCTCTCCGGTGTCTATATAAACCGGAGAGGTTGGTCCTTAGATGGCCGATCACAATTACATTCATATCATCATAGGCTAGCTCCTAGGGTTTAGCCTCTACGATCTCGTGGTAGATCTACTCTTGTACTAGCCATATCATCAATATTAATCAAGCAGGAAGTAGGGTTTTACCTCCATCGATAGGGCCCGAACCTGGGTAAACATCTGTGTCCCTTACTTCTTGTTACCATCAGCCTTGACGCAACGATCGGGACCCCCTACCCGAGATCCGCCGGTTTTGACACCGACGCCCACTATCCCTCGCGTACCGGGGAAACCCTAGAACTTGTTCGGGCAACAGTGGCGGCAGCGTCGCATTCCTTTTTGAAGGTGTTGCTTGGGGCGAGGTGCTTCTGGATGCTGGGAGCGTGGTGGTACTTCTTCGGAGAGGGTCCAACGGTTGCCGAACTTCCTTTCTTCATTGATCTGCCGGTGCCAACATTTTTTTCTCTTTCTTCTTCTTGTTTTTCTTTTGGGCTTATCTGTGTTGTGGCCCCAGCGAGCTAGATGTATCGGGTGTTTGCTTTATAATATAAAGCGGGGGGAAACCCTTTTTCTCAAAGGCTACCGGCTATGCCAATTGGGGGTTGGATGTCAAATTGGTGTTCGAGAAGAGCGAAGAACCATGAGTGTGGATTGATGGTTTTATCGTGTGTTGATCGTGCGGTAGGCTTGAAACAGTAGGAGTACATGCTATTGCCTGCAAAACCGATGTCGTCCGGGTGGGCTCGTGGACTTGGAGTAACAAGATTTGGCTATTTTGTGTTTATGCATACTCAGATTTTCACTTTCAACTAGGACAATGCCCATGCGTTGCTACGGCCGAAAGTCGAGAAATACCTCAGGCAGGTTGCAACAAGCGCTAAAGTTCTTCCCCCATCCCCCTTTCCACCGACTACTATGATTCCCGGGTAGGTTTAAGTTTTGAAGATCAATGGGAAGGTCAAAGTAAAGCACTTCCGAAGAAGCAAATTATATGATGCAAGAGTTATGTCGGTTGTTGAGGAGCAGGGGTCCCAGACTTGCACACTGCGGCCAGCGTAAGGCTCAAAGGGGCCCAGCATGACCCATCTTCATCAACACAAGCTCAAGACCCTCGCGAGGAGCCAATCCTCATGAGGCGGATGACAAGAACTTCCTCGGTAGAGTTCAAGGCGGAGGAGTTCAAGCGCGGCCTCGTGAGGTACCCCGCCTTGAACTCTCCGCCTCCTCGTGAGCCAGCCTGATGAGGCCGCTACCGAGGAAGCTCCTTGTCATCCGCCTCATGAGGCTTGGCCTCGCGAGGGTCTTGAGCTTGTGTTGATGAAGATGGGCCGTGCTGGGCCCCCTTGAGCCACGCCAGCCACAGTGCAGCAAGTCTGGGACCCCTGCTCCTGCAACACCGACAGAGCCCCGGCCCAAGGCGCGCCTCAACTTGGCCGAGCAGAGAGGCGAAGGGCAGTGCAAAGCGCCATGGGTTCTAACAGCTCATGCCTTTTGGGCGCCGCGTGGCGGTTGATTGGACGTGGGCGTCTCCACTTCCCCATGACGCCTTGGCAACTACGAAAATTGACAAGTCCCGGCATGCAGAACGAGTTATGATTACCTGCGATCATGGAGGTCGGCGGTTGGCCTCCTCTAGATTTAAATACGGCATGTCGCGTGCCCTTCCAGTCTATCCCTTCTTGCTTCTCCTTCTTCCTGGTCCTTGCTCCGTCTTGCTGCAATGGCTCCGATCCGCCGGTTCTCCGCGGCAGAGAAGGGAAAGGCTCCCCGGGAGGATCCTGACCCGCTTCCGCCAAAGAAGCGGCTAGCCCTCTGCCATCGGGGTGAGGGCGCCCGCCAGGAAGTGCCGAGGCCCTGGTGTGAGCGGCCACCACCAGGGTTCCCCCTTCCCTTGTACGCCCTCATCAAGGGCTCTGATGGAGTCGATGCCGAACGCCACGGGCGGCGCCGCCGTCGGCGCCAGCGGGTCACGAAGGTGTGCGTCTTTCCCCCTGGAGTCCACGCCGAAGGCTCCTCCCGAGAGTTCGTGCTCCACGCCGCCACGCCTCCTCAGTCTTGGATTCGCCTTCCTCCTTTCTTCGCCTCCATCATCCCGTAGGGGGAACCCCTGGGGCTCTGGCTGTAGCACGCCGACTGCAGCACCCTCGGGACCGGGGCTGAAGTCGCAGTCGTTGCCCCGGGCAAGGTCTTCATGACTCAAGGCTGGGGCGAGATCGCCCGGGTCTGCAGGACAAAGGGCGCTCTCACGATCCACCTGGAGTACGACCGTGCTTCGGTGATGTTCTTCAAGGTCTTCGATGCGGATGGTCGCCGGTTGGAGTGCTGCCCCGGGAGAGGCGGTCGGGACCCTGCCACGGCGAGGCCGAGGCCGGCTAACCGCTCCCTTGGCATCTCCTCAGGCGATGGAGGCGCCGGAAGATCCAGCGACTCCGCCGAGCTCTTCGCGACTCCGGAGACGAGCGATGATAGCTATGAGCCCCCGAGCCTGCGCCGCTCCCGGAGCAGGGCGGGCTCGTCAGGCCGCCGCCGCCCCTGATCTGGATGGGGTTGGCGTCGGTGGCAGGTGGCCCACTGTTGATGATGGCGTGTGCCGTGGAGGTTCCTGTAGTTAGGACTCCTTAGGATACTCGTCATTTGTTCCTGCGAGGAGCCAAGAATGTACCCCGTGGGGGCTTGTAAGGTGTTTGTAGCTCCGTTTGTCAATATGATCCTCATCGTGAAGCAGTCCGAGATGCCTATTACGTTTTAGCTTAGTTTCTTCCTTTCGAACCTTGCGAGGGCTTGATGCTCTGCGCCGACAGGTCCCAGTCCCAAGGCGGCTTCAGCCGTCGCTGGTATGCCAGGTCGCGATGCCGTGGTCAAGGCCAGGAGGTGAGCGCCCCGAGGTCCGGTAAGAGCCCCTGAGTCGCGATGCTCAGGAGGCCCCCCTTAACGCTCAAGCAGCCATCGTTCGGTGAGAAAGGAGAGCGGCATTGCTAACACGGGATTGCATTAGGTGCGGGGATGGTGCTGCGATAGCTAGTGTTTCCGGAGAGTGACTTATCTCAAGAGTCAGGGACCGCTCCCTGGTGTATTGCCAGGTCTATTCATTGGCATGCGAGGGGTTGCTTGGCGTGGTCCTCGCGTGCCTCTCCCCTCTCGCCTTCGCTCCCCTTTCTGCTCTACGTCCTCGGGTCCCGGCCCTCGAGCGAGTCTCAGCCGTCGCTGGTATGCCAGGTCGTGATGCCGTGGACAAGGCCAGAGGTGAGGGCTGGAGAGCCAGTAGGAGCCCTGAGTCGTGATGCTCAGGTACCCCCCCTTTAACATGCAAGCGGTTTGCACGGACGAGAGTGAAGAAGACACCGTGAGGGCCTCGCCTGACGCTGTTCCTTGAAGAGATCCTGCAGGCTCATCACAGAAAGAACGAGAGTTCGTCGTGACAATCGATAGTCAGCCGTTAGTTGCTTTGGAGAGGCGACGAGGCACTAAAGGCCTGGCGAGGTGTATTGGGGCACCCGTGAGCCAACGAGGGACTCACGGGGCCCTACCCAAGGCGGGTTGCGCCTGGCGCTGAGCCTTATCTTGGGGTGTGTTCCTGCAAATTTGGTTAGATGTCGGAGCTCTACGTCCTCGGGTCCCGGCCCTCGAGCTGGTCTTAGTCGTCGCTGGTATGCCAGGTCGCGATGCCGTGGACAAGACCAGAGGGTGAGGGCTGGAGAGCCGGTAGGAGCCATGAGTCACGATGCTCAGGTACCCCCCCTTTAACGCGCAAGCTTGGTTAGATGTCGGAGCTCTACGTCCTCGGGTCCCGGCCCTCGACCTCTAACCGAGCTTGCGACGGGGCATTCTCCAGAATGTGTCTGAGCATGTGTGTCGCCGGAATTCGTCTTCCGTCGCCCTGTTCTTCTCCGACCATCACATCCATGTCTGACGCTCGTCGGGCCCGCGCCGGGCGCCGAACCGCTCTCGCTTCCCGTGTCGCCCATATGGCTCCCGTCGACGGGCGCCCTCAACATTCCCTTCACCTGCCGCCAACGCCGCCACCGGCCCGACGGGGAACGAGCAGCAAGCATCATCCCAGCAACCCTCCGGGGCCTCTTGGGAAGAGCCACGCGGCCTCTTCCTCACCCACCACGTCGCGCCGGCTTCCCCGGTCATCGCGGCCCTCCTGGGCGTCTCGCAGGCGCCGCCCTCCAGTCACCACGCTGCCATTCGTCCGCTGGTCGGCGCCTCCCATGCGGCAGGGGCTCCCGACCGGTCGGGTCACCGCCAGCTGGCCTTCACCTCGAGGACCACCCCTCCAACTCGGCCTGCTCGGGTGCGCTCCCCATGCTCTGCACCCCCACCATCTGCCAGGTGGCTGTCACCAGGACTCTCATCGACGGCGGCGCGAGCCTCAGCGTGCTCTCAGTGGAGGCCTTCAACCTCCTCTGCATACCCCGGGAGTGGCTGCAGCCCAGCCGGCCCTTCTCGGTCGTCGGGGGCGGGTCGTCCAGCTCCTTGGGACAGATCCGGCTCCCAGTAACTTTCGGCAGCTATGACAATTTCCGCACGGAGCTGGTCGATTTCGACATCGCCCCCATCGGCCTCCCCTACAATGCCATCCTCGGCTATCCAGCACTAGCCCAATTCATGGCCGCGACTCACCCGGCGTACAACCTCATGAAGATGCCCGGGAGCAACGGTGTCCTCACCGTGCCCGGGGACACCGGAGATGGGCTGCGAGTACTCAAGCTCGCCTTCAAGACGGCGGCGGCAGCACGGCCCGCCGACGCAGAAACCCCCAAGCCCAAGGGGGCTGCGCCAACCAAGAAGAAGCAGTTGTTCACCCAAGACAAGGCAGAGACCAAGCAGATACCTGTCGACGAGGACGGGCCCACTGACGCCACTTTCACCATAGGCGCCAACCTTGAGCCCGAGTAGGAGGAAGCCCTGGTCAGGTTCCTGTACGCACACAAGAAGGTATTTGTCACGCCCAATATGCGACCCTATCCAAAAGGAACTCGAAGGTCCCACCAAGGATAGACCCGCATATTGGAACGCTTTTGCAAGGTGGATATCATTACATCAACATTACATAATAGATGGGGATACATACAAAAGGCATACAATGCCACACGATTACAACAATACAACATACAAGAACAACATCCGACTACGGATGAGTCATAAACAGAAACTCAAACAATATCCACCCTGCTAGCCCAGGCTGCTGACCTGGAACCTATCCCCTGATCGAAGAAGCAGAAGAAGAACTCAACGCATGCAAGCATCGCTCTCACGTCATGATCATCGCATAAACCTGTACCTGCAACTGTTGTTGTAGTAATCTGTGAGCCACGAGGACTCAGCAATCCCATTACCATGGGTATCAAGACTAGCAAAGCTTAATGGGAAAGGAAGGGGTAATGTGGTGAGGTTGCAGCAGTGACTAAGCATGATATGGTGGCTAACATACGCAAATGAGAGCGAGAAGAGAAACAAAGGAACGGTCGTGAACTAGCAATGATCAAGAGGTGATCCTGAACACCTACTTATGTCAATCATAACAGAGAAACCGTGTTCACTTCCCGGACTCCGCCGAGAAGAGACCATCACGGCTACACACGCGGTTGATGTGTTTTAATTCGGATCTGGTGTCAAGTTATCTACAACCGGACATTAACAAATTCCCATCTGCCACATAACCGCGGGCATGGCTCTCGAAAGTTTAAACCCTGCAGGGGTGTCCCAACTTAGCCCATGACAAGCTCTCGCGATCAACGAAGGAATAGACCTTCTCCCAGGAAGACCCGATCAGTCTCGGAATCCCGGTTTACAAGACATTTCGACAATGGTAAAACAAGACCAGCAAGACCTTCCGACGTGCCGACATCCTGATAGTAGCAGCGCGTATCTCGTCTCAGGCCACGACCGGATGAGCAGTCCGTACAACTAAAACCAGACCTCATGTTTCCTTGAGGTGGCGCTGCAAAGCGCTGTAGTTTGGACCAACACTTACACAAGCATTGGCCCGGGGGGGCTGAATAAAGATGACCCTTGGGTTAATTACTCCCAAGGGAAATATAGGTGGTGGTGAGGCAAATGGTAAAACCAATGTTGGGCCTTGCTGGAGGAGTTTTATTCAAAGCGAACTGTCAGGGGGGTCCCATAAATCACCCGACCACGTTAGGAACGCAAAATCCGGGAACATAACACCGGTATGACGGAAACTAGGGCGGCAAGAGTGGAACAAAACACTAGGCATAAGGCCGAGCCTTCCACCCTTTACCAAATATATAGATGCATTAATAATATAAGAGATATTGTGATATCCCAACATAACCCTGTCCACCATGGAGAAATCTTCAACTTCACCTGCAGCTAGCAACGCTATAAGAGGGGCTGAGAAAAAGCGGTAACATAGCCAAACAACGGTTTGCATAGGAAAGGTGTCAAAGGTTAGAGGTTCATGGCAATATGGGATGGCTTGATAAACAGTAATAGGTAGCACAAAGATAGCGATAGAACGGAGCAACTAGCATAGCAATGATAGTAGTGAGATCCAGGGTAGCGGTCATCTTGCCTGAAATCCCGCAAGGAAGAAGAACGAGTCCATGAAGAAGATGAAGCCACGAAGACGAACCACACGTAGACGAATGAATCCTCACGATCGCAACGAAACAGGAACTAACAAGAAGAAGCACACAACATGGTAAACACACCACACATGGACAAGGCATGATGCACAACAAGCATGATGGATGACAAGGCTACATGAAGCTACTCATGGCAAGAGATGATGCAAACAAGAACAACACATCAAGGCAACTTTAAATGAGGCCGGGAACAACATATAACAATTCCGGTAAGTCCTCATATGCAAATTTCGAAATTGGTCCAGAACTGAATAAACCTTATGTTCAAGTTGTTAAACAGCAGGTTAAATAGCACCAAGAGGATCTACATGAAATTCTAGTCAAGTTACATATAAAGTTCATTAGATTCGGAGCTACGGCCTAGAAGATATGAGCAAAACAAGTTAAACATGGCATTGATGCAAAAAGCACTCAAACATCAAGAAAACACACCAAAGCAAGGATGCAACATGGTAATATGAATCAACATGCAAAATCAAGCAAGTTTCATATAGAGCGCACTCAAAACGGAGCAACAGTTCAACACATGCACACTGTACAAGTCATAGCAACAATCTGTCCAAAACAGCAATTAGGCATCTTGCAAGCATCAAAACAATATGCTACAGCACCCCAACATAATAACAAAAGGCATGGGCATGAAGTACAGGTAAAGCACTACAAAACATGAACACTGAGCTATCTCCAGAAACAACTAGAACATGCTCAAAAACACATGGTAAGATTGCAAATAATAACAGTTTCAGACTTTGCAGAAATAACATCAGGTTGCAATGTTTAGAGCAAGCAAACAACATGTTACAGGAACTTATCATGGCAAACAAAGGCATGGCATGAATCTACTAAAAGCATAGATCAAAAGACCCTTACTGACCATGAGCCAAAAAGGCATGCAAAATATGATGGCACCCATGTAAACATGGCAAGTTATACTACAGATTCATACAGGGCAGGAACAACATTAAGTAGGCATGTTGGTGAGCTTGAATCACTCACCACAGAGCAATACATGGCATGGCAAGGCAACCAACAGTAAGAAGACATGTTTATGAAGCTAAGAATGGCAAGAGCAAGTTCATAGGGTGCATGGATAACTAGGAAAACACATGGGAACAAGTGAACTTAATGTTAACAAGCTGACAGCAACATTTTCAAGCAAGTTTGGAGCAAGATAACAACATGTTCCAGCAGGCTATAATTGCAACCATGGGCATGAATGGATAGAGCATGACATGTAGATCAAAACATGTTTATAGGACATCTCCAGATTATGCATAGAATGATTAGTAGAAGCATGTTAACATAGCAACAAAATATAACAGAATCTGCCAGGAAAACAGCAACAGCAAGTGCCCTACTTAACAAGCTCAATGCACTCACTACACAATTCACAAAAATACATGGTTGGCACCCCTGGAAAGATGGCATGGCATAGATCAACATACATGTAGACATCAACCTCATAGGATGCACACATCAATCATGGCAAAAATGATAAATGAGCAAGTTATAACAGTTTCAGCAGATTAACATCAACATGCACTCTTCCAACAGCATTTCGGGCATCAAGATGAGCTCAAATGAAAATGCTGCAATGTAGTGAAATGAAGTACTCGTCGAGGCAAATAATTTGACATATTACACGCACGAAACGGACCTACGGATGGAGAGATACGATGCAACGAACATGGCATGATAATGCAAGAAATCTGGGACTTAGGCAAAAATCTCACCCCACGAAAACAACTGACAGGTCGGGGTTGGCTGCTTCCCTCGCACAGAACGGAGGGCACGGAAGTCAACGCCGGCGGGGAGGGGGCGTGGGACTCCGGCGAGCGCCGGGAAGGCCCTGAATGGGTAGATCGGGCACGGGGCAACCCATTCCCGGCGTTGAGGCGGCTTGGGGCGGAACGAGCGTGGAGATCGGGGCAGCCATGAAAGCTCCTGGTACAGGGAAGAGAGAGAGAGAGAGATGCGTGAGGGAGACAGAGAGAACGAGGGAGAGAGAGCAGACGGGAGAAGGAGAGCGAGGCACGGGGCCGGGGAGGCGCGACCTGGGGCGGCGCTGGTGCTCCGGCGGTGGAGCTCGCCGGCAGGAAGCGGGGCTGACGGGCGGTGGTGGACGGGAGCTGCGGGATCGGGCTCCTCCCGATCCAAATATGAGATGAGGAGCGCTGAGCGCCGGGCGGCGCTGCTGGCTTCGGCGGCGGCGGCGGGTCTGATCAGGGCTCCTCGCCCCTCGGCGGCGGCGCTGCAGAGGAGGACGGCGGCGGGGACACGTGGCGGCCTTTGATTGGCGTGGGGAGCGGCGGCGGACATGTCCGGCGGGGGGCGGACGTGTCCGGCGCGGAGAGGGGGGAATTTTAGGGTTTCGTCTGCGAATTCATCCGCAAATTTCGGGGGAGGGGCTAGTTTTATAGGTAGAGGGAGCTAGGAGAGTCCAAATGAGGAGCGGTTTTCGGCCACGCGATCATGATCGAACGACCGAGAGCATGGAGGGAAGTTTGCTGGGTTTTGTGCCACTTTGGAAGGGGTGTTGGGCTGCAACTCAAAGGGGGCTTTACGGTTACCCGGTTAACCGTTGGAGTATCAAACGACCACCAAATGGCACGAAACTTGACAGGCAGTCTACCGGTGCTATACCAAGGCCGCTTGGCAAACCTCGGGCTATTCCGAGAAAGTTTAATACCCGCACACGAAAAGAGACAAGAGGGGGACGCCGGAGGACATAGGAGTGCCGGATTGCAAAACGGAAAACGGGGAAAATGCTCGGATGCATGAGACGGGCATGTATGCAAAATGAAATGCACATGATGACATGATATGAAATGCATATGATGACATGGCAAAGTGCAACACGCAAGCAAATGACATGGCAACGATGGCGAATAACTGGCAGACACCTGGTGCATCGAATCCGGGGCGTTACTGTTGGCGAACGTAGTAATTTCAAAAATTTTCCTACGCACACGCAAGATCATGGTGATGCATAGCAACGAGAGGGAGAGTGCTGTCTCGCACCCTCGTGACCCCGAGCGAAGCGATCACAACGTAGAGGAAGTAGTCGACGTTCTCCTCGTGATCCGACCGATCCCGACGCCAGTTATTCGGCGCCCTCGAGTTCTTGACACACGTACAGCTCGATGACGCCCTCGGGCTCCA
Organism: Aegilops speltoides; assembly: GCA_021437245.1. Lineage (NCBI taxonomy): Eukaryota > Viridiplantae > Streptophyta > Magnoliopsida > Poales > Poaceae > Aegilops > Aegilops speltoides. Next base: position 89,023 of record JAHHZJ010003011.1, on the reverse strand, counting down.
ATCCAAGAGAGCTGGGAGGGAGAGTTCCGTCAAGACGACGGCGTGGTGACGATCTTGATGTTCTACGGCGCGAGGCTTCGCCTAAGCTTTGCGACGATATGACCGAGGTGGAATATGGTGGAGGGGGCACCGACACGGCTAAGGATCGATCCGTAGATCAACTTGTGTGTTCTAGGGTGCCCCCTGCCCCAGATATAAAGGAGCAAGGGGGGGTGCGGCCGCCCTTGGAGGAGGCGCGCGGAGGAGTCCTACTCCCACCGGATTAGGACTCCCCCTTCCTAGTTGGAGTAGGATTGGGGGAGGGAAGAGGGAAGGGGGGCGCCGCCTCTCCTGTCCTATTCGGACTAGGGGAGGCGCGCGCCTGCCCCGGCCGCCCTTCCTCTTCTCCCTCATGGCCCACTAAGGCCCAATAACCCCGGAGGGTTCCGTAACCCCGGTGTTCCGTAAAATCCCGATTTCACCCGCACCATTCCAACTCCAAATATAGGCTTCCAATATATCAATCTTTATGTCTCGACCATTCGAGACTCCTCGTCATGTCCGTGATCACATCCAGGACTCCGAACTTCTTCGGTACATCAAAATACATAAACTCATAATATAACCGTCATCGAAACCTTAAGCGTGCGGACCCTACGGTTCGAGAACAATGTAGACATGACCGAGACACATCTCCGGTCAATAACCAATAGCGGACCTGGATGCCCATATTGGCTCCTACATATTCTACGGTTCTTTATCGGTCGAGACCGCATAACAACATACGTTGTTCCTTTGTCATCGGTATGTTACTTGCCCGAGATTCGATCGTCGGTATCCAATACCTAGTTCAATCTCGTTACGGCAAGTCTCTTTACTCGCTCCGTAATACATCATCTCACAGCTAACTCATTAGTTGTAATGCTTGCAAGGCTTCAGTGATGTGTATTACCGAGAGGGCCCAGAGATACCTCTCCGACAATCGGAGTGACCAAACCTAATCTCGAAATACGCCAACGCAACATCCGCCTTTGGAGACACCAGTAGTACTCCTTTATAATCACCCGATTACGCTGTGACGCTTTGGTAGCACCCAAAGTGTTCCTCCGTAAACGGAGTTGCATAATCTCATAGTTACAGAACATGTATATTTCATGGATAAAAGCAAGAGCAACATACTAAACGATCGTGTGCTAAGCTAATGGAATGGGTCATGTCAATCGATCATTCAACTAATGATGTGACCTTGTTAATCAAATAACAACTCTTTGTTCATGGTTAGGAAACATAACCATCTTTGATTAACAAGCTAGTCTAGTAGAGGCATACTAGTGACATATTGTTTGTCTATGCATTCACACATGTATCATGTTTCCGGTTAATACAATTCTAGCATGAATGATAAACATTTATCATGAAATAAGGAAATAAATAATAACTTTATTATTGCCTCTAGGGCATATTTCCTTCATCTCCCACTTGCACTAGAGTCAATAATCTAGATTACATAGTAATGATTCTAACACCCATGGAGTCTTGGTGTTGATCATGTTTTGCTCGTGGAAGAGGCTTAGTCAACGGTCTGCGCTACATTCAGATCCGTATGTATCTTGCAAATCTCTATGTCTCCCACCGACTAGATCCCTGATGGAATTGAAGCGCCTCTTGATGTGCTTGGTCCTCTTGTGAAATCTGGATTCCTTTGCTAAGGCAATTGCTCCAAGATTGTCACGAAGATTTTCATTGGACCCGATGCACTAGGTATGACACCTAGATCGGATATGAACTCTTTCATCCGCACTCCTTCATTAGCTGCTTCGAAGCTGCTATGTACTCCGCTTCACATGTAGATCCCTTCCACGACGCTTTGTTTAGAACTGCACCAATTGACAGCTCCTCCGCTTAGTGTAAATACGATCCGGTCTGCGATTTAGAATCGTCCGGATCGGTGTCAAAACTTGCATCAACGTAACTGTTTATTTATGAGCTCTTTGTCACCTCCATATACGAGAAACATATCGCTGGTCCTTTTCGTATTTCAGATGTTCTTGACCGCTGTCCAAAGGATCCACTCTGGATTACTTTGGTACCTCCTGCTAAGCTTATAGCAAGGCACACATCAGTCCGTACACAAGATTGCATACATGATAGAGCCTATGGTGAAGCATAGGGAACATCTTTCATTTTCCTCTATCTTCTGCGGTGGTCGGGCATTGAGTCTTACTCAACTTCACACCTTGTAACACAGTGCAAGAACCCTTTCTTTGCTTGATCCATTTTGAACTTCTTCAAAATTTTGTCAAGGTATGTGCTTTGTGAAAGTCCAATTAAGCGTCTTGATCTATCTCTATAGATTTTGATGCCCAATATGTAAGCAGCTTCACCGAGGTCTTTCATTGAAAAACTCTTATTCAAGTATCCCTTTATGCTATCCAGAAATTCTATATCATTTCCAATCAGTAATATGTCATCTACATATAATATCAGAAATACAGCAGAGCTCCCACTCACTTTCTTGTAAATACAAAGCTTCTCCAAAAGTCTCAGATGAACCCAAATTCTTTGATCACACTATCAAAGCATTTATTCCAACTCCGAGATGCTTGCACCAGTCCATAAATGGATCGCTGGAGCTTGCACACTTTGTTAGCTCCTTTGGATCGATAAAACCTTCGGTTGCATCATATACAACTCTTCTTCCGTAAATCCATTCAGAATGCAGTCTTTACATCCATTTGCCAAATTTCATAATCATAAAATGCGCAATTGCTAACATGATTCGACAGACTTAAGCATCGCTACGGGTGAGAAGGTCTCATCGTAGTCAATTCCTTGAACTTGTCGAAAACCCTTTGCACAAGTCAAGCTTTGTAGACAAGAATATTACCGTCGGCCGGTCTTCTTCTTGAAGATCCACTTGTTTTCTATTGCTTGCCTACCCTCGGGCAAGTCAACCAAAGTCCATACTTTGTTTTCATAGATGGATCCCATCTCAGATTTCATGGCTTCAAGCCATTTTGTGGAATCTGGGCTCACCATCGCTTCTTCATAGTTCGTAGGTTCATCATGATCTAGTAGCATGATTTCCAGAACAGGATTACTGTAACACTCTGGTACGGATCTTACTCTGGTTGATCTACGAGATTCTGTAGTAACTTGATCTGAAGTTTCATGATCAACATCATCAACTTCCTCGCTATTTGGTGTAGATGTCTCAGAAACCGGTTTCTGCGACAAACTACTTTCAAGCAAGGGAGAAGGTACAATTACCTCATCAAGTTCTACTTTCCTCCCACTCACTTCTTTCGAGAGAAACTCCTTCTCTAGAAAGGATCCATTCTTAGCAACAAATGTCTTGACTTCGGATCTGTGATAGAAGGTGTACCCAACTGTCTCCTTTGGGTATCCTATGAAGACACATTCGATTTGGGTTCGAGCTTATCAGGTTGAAGCTTTTTCACATTAGCATCGCATCCCCAAACTTTAAGAAACGACAACTTTGGTTTCTTGCTAAACCATAGTTCATAAGGTGTCGCCTCAACGGATTTTGATGGTGTTCTATTCAGTGTGAATGCGGCCGCCTCTAGAGCATAACCCCAAAACGATAGCGGTAAATCTGTCAGAGACATCATAGATCGCACCATATCTAGTAAAGTGCGACACGACGCTCGACACACCATTACGCTGTGGTGTTCCGGTGGCGTGAGTTGCAAACTATTCCGCATTGTTTCAAATGTAGACCAAACTCAGAACTCAAATATTCACCTCCACGATCGATCGTAGAAACTTAATTTTCTTATTATGATGATTTTCAACTTCACTCTGAAATTCTTTGAACTTTTCAAATGTTTCAGACTTATGTTTCATTAAGTAGATATACCCATATCTGCTTAAATCATCTGTGAAGGTGAGAAAATAACGATATCCGCCACGAGCCTCAACATTCATCGGACCACATACATCTGTATGTATGATTTCCAACAAATCTGTTGCTCTCTCCATAGTACCGAGAACGGGTTTTAGTCATCTTGCCCATGAGGCACGGTTCGCAAGTGCCAAGTGATTCATAATCAAGTGACTCCAAAAGTCCATCAGTATGGAGTTTCTTCATGCGCTTTACACCGATATGACCTAAACGGCAGTGCCACAAATAAGTTGCACTATCATTATCAACTCTGCATCTTTTGGCTTCAACATTATGAATATGTGTATCACTACTATCGAGATTCATCAAAAATAGACCACTCTTCAGGGGTGCATGACCATAAAAGATATTACTCATATAAATAGAACAACCATTATTCTCTGATTTAAATGAATAACCGTCTCGCATCAAACAAGATCCAGATATAATGTTCATGCTCAATGCAGGCACCAAATAACAATTATTTAGGTCTAAAACTAATCCGAAGGTAGATTTAGAGGTAGCGTGCCGATCGCGATCACATCGACTTTGGAACCATTTCCCACGCACATCGTCACCTCGCCCTTTGCGTTGTTCGCTAATCCGTAGTCCCTGTTTCGAGTTGCAAATATTAGCAATGTAACCAGATCAAATACCAGTGCTATGCGAGCTCTAGTAAGGTACACATCAATAACATGTATATCACATATACCTTTGTTCACCTTGCCATCCTTCTTATCCGCCAAATACTTGGGGCAGTTCCGCTTCCGGGACCGATCGCTTGCAATAGAAGCACTCAGTTTCAGGTTTAGGTCCAGATTTGGGTTTCTTCTCCTGAGCAGCAACTTGCTTGCTGTTCTTCTTGAAGTTCCCCTTCTTCTTCCCTTTGCCTTTCTTCTTGAAACTAGTGGTCTTATTGACCATCAACACTTGATGCTCCTTCTTGATTTCTACCTCCGCAGCCTTTAGCATTGCGAAGAGCTCGTATAGTCTTTACTAACCCTTGCATATTATAGTTCATCAAGCCTTTGTAGCTTGGTGGCGGTGATTGAAGAATTCTGTCAATGACACAATCATCCGGAAGATTAACTCCCAGTTGAGTAGTGATTGTAATACCCAGATATTTTGAGTATGTGCTCACTAACAGAACTATTCTCCTCCATCTTGCAGCTATAGAACTTATTGGAGACTTCATATCTCTCAATCCGGGCATTCTGTTGGAATATCAACTTCAACTCCTGGAACATCTCATATGCTCCATGACGTTCAAAACGTCGTTGAAGTCCCGGTTCTAAGCCGTAAAGCATGGCACACTCGAACTATAGAGTAGTCATCAGCTTTGCTCGCCAGACGTTCTAACGTCGTTAGTTGCATCAGCAGAGGCTCGGCACCCAGCGGTGCATCCAGACGTAACTCTTCTGTGCAGCAATGAGGATAATCCTCGTCGTTACGGACCCGATCCGTGTAGTTGCTACCATCATCTTTCAACTTTGCTTTCTCAAGGAACGCATTAAAATTCAACGGAACAACAAAGACGAGCCATCTATCTACAATCAAACATAGACAAGCAAGATACTATCGGTACTAAGTTCATGATAAATTTAAGTTCAATTAATCATATTACTTAAGAACTCCCACTTAGACAGACATCTCTCTAGTCATCTAAGTGATCACGTGATCCAAATCAACTAAACCATAACCGATCATCACGTGAGATGGAGTAGTTTTCAATGGTGAACATCTTATGTTGATCATATCTACTATATGATTCACGCCGACCTTTCGGTCTCCATGTTCCGAGGCCATATCTGCATATGCTAGGCTCGCAAGTATAACCCGAGTATTCTGTGTGTGCAAAACTGGCTTGCACCCGTTGTAGATGGACGAGAGCTTATCACACCGATCATCACGTGGTGTCCGGGCACGACGAACTTTGGCAATGGTGCATACTCGGGAGAACACTTCTTGATAATTTAGTGAGAGATCATCTTATAATGCTACCGTCAATCAAAGCAAGATAAGATGCATAAAAGATAAACATCACATGCAAATCAATATAAGTGATATGATATGGTCATCATCATCTTGTGCTTCGTGATCTCCATCTCGCAGCACCATCATGATCACCATCGTCACCGCGCGACACCTTGATCTCCATCGTAGCATCGTTGTCGCCTCGCCAATCTTATGCTTCTACGACTATCGCTACCTCTTAGTGATAAAGTAAAGCATTACAGGGCGATTGCATTTCATACAATAAAGCGACAACCATATGGCTCCTGCCAGTTGCCGATAACTTCGATTACAAAACATGATCATCTCATACAATAAAATATAGCATCACGTCTTGACCATATCACATCACAACATGCCCTGCAAAAACAAGTTAGACGTCCTCTACTTTGTTGTTGCAAATTTTACGTGGCTGCTACGGGCTTAAGCAAGAACCAATCTCACCTACGCATCAAAACCACAACGATACTTCGTCAAATAGACTCCGCTTAACCTTCTCAAGGACCGGGCGTAGCCACTCGGTTCAACTAAAGTGAGAGAGACAGACACCCGCCAATCACCTTTAAGCAACGAGTGCTCGTGGCGGTGAAACCAGTCTCGCGTAAGCGTCTGGCTGTAATGTCGGTCCGGGCCGCTTCATCTCACAATACCGCTGAACCAAAGTATGACATGCTGGTAGGTAGTATGACTTGTATCGCCCACAACTCACTTGTGTTCTACTCGTGCAAAACATCAAACCATAAAAACCTAGGCTCGGATGCCACTGTTGGGGAACATAGTAATTTCAAAAATTTCCTACGCACACGCAAGATCATGGTGATGCATAGCAACGAGAGGGAGAGTGTTGTCTACGCCCTCGTGACCAAGCGAAGCGATCACAACGTAGAGGAAGTAGTCGTGACGTTCTCCTTGCGATCCGACCGATCCCGGCGCCGTTACTCGGCGCCCCGAGTTCTTGACACACGTACAGCTCGATGACGCCTCCTCGGCTCCAATCCAGAGAGCCGGGAGGAGAGTTCCGTCAAGACGACGGCGTGGTGACGATCTTGATATTCTACGGCGCAGGGCTTCGCCTAAGCTTTGCGACGATATGACCGAGGTGGAATATGGTGGAGGGGGCACCGACACGGCTAAGGATCGATCCAGAGATCAACTTGTGTGTTCTAGGGTGCCCCCCTGCCCCCGTATATAAAGGAGCAAGGGGGGGTGCGGCCGGCCCTTGGAGGAGGCGCGCCGGAGGAGTCCTACTCCCACCGGGAGTAGGACTCCCCCTTCCTAGTTGGAGTAGGATTGGGGAGGGAAGAGGAAGGGGGCGCCGCCTCTCCCTTGTCCTATTCGGACTAGGGGAGGGCGCGCGCCTGCCCTGGCGCCCTTCCTCTTCTCCCTCATGGCCCACTAAGGCCCAATAACCCCCGGGAGGGTTCCGGTAACCCCCCGGTGTTCCGGTAAAATCCCGATTTCACCCGGTACCATTCCGAACTCCAAATATAGGCTTCCAATATATCAATCTTTATGTCTCGGCCATTTCGAGACTCCTCGTCATGTCCGTGATAACATCCGGGACTCCGAACTTCTTCGGTACATCAAAATACATAAACTCATAATATAACCGTCATCGAAACCTTAAGCGTGCGGATCCTATGGTTCGAGAACAATGTAGACATGACCGAGACACATCTCCGGTCAATAACCAATAGCGGGACCTGGATGCCCATATTGGCTCCTACATATTCTACGAAGATCTTTATCGGTCAGACCGCATAACAACATACGTTGTTCCCTTTGTCATCGGTATGTTACTTGCCCGAGATTCGATCGTCGGTATCCAATACCTAGTTCAATCTCGTTACCGGCAAGTCTCTTTACTCATTCCGTAATACATCATCTCACAGCTAACTCATTAGTTGTAATGCTTGCAAGGCTTCAGTGATGTGTATTACCGAGAGGTCCCAGAGATACCTCTCCGACAATCGGAGTGACAAAACCTAATCTCGATATAAGCCAACCCAACATCTGCCTTTGGAGACACCTGTAGTACTCCTTTATAATCACCCAGTTACGTTGTGATGTTTGGTAGCACCCAAAGTGTTCCTCCGGTAAACGGGAGTTGCATAATCTCATAGTTACAGGAACATGTATATGTCATGGATAAAAGCAGTAGCAACATACTAAACGATCGTTTGCTAAGCTAATGGAATGGGTCATGTCAATCAGATCATTCAACTAATGATGTGACCTTGTTAATCAAATAACAACTCTTTGTTCATGGTTAGGAAACATAACCATCTTTGATTAACAAGCTAGTCTAGTAGAGGCATAGTAGTGACAAATTGTTTGTCTATGCATTCACACATGTATCATGTTTCCGGTTAATACAATTCTAGCATGAATGATAAACATTTATCATGAAATAAGGAAATAAATAATAACTTTATTATTGCCTCTAGGGCATATTTCCTTCAGTTACAATATTCGCTTGGGAGCCTGATCAGTTGGCGGGGATCCCTAGGGGCGTGATCGAGCATCACCTCAACGTGTGCCCCGTAAAGCAGAAAGCGAGGCGGCAGTCCATCGAATAGCAGGCCTTCATCGTACAAGAGACCTGCAAGCTAGAAGCCGCTGGAGTCATTCGCGAGGTCCAGTATCCAGATTGGTTGGCCAACCCAGTCAATGTGCAGAAGAAGGGAGGGAAAGAGCGCATGTGTGTTGACTTCACCAACCTCAACAAAGCGTGCCCGCAAGATCCGTTCCAGCTCTCGCATCGATCAGATTGTTGATTCCACCGCTGAGTGCGACCTGTTATGCTTCTTGGATGCCTTCTCCGGGTATCATCAGATCAAGATGGTGGTGGAAGACGTGGAGAAGACGGGCTTCCTGACCACGTGTGGGGTGTACTACTATACATGCATGCCGTTCGGACTGCGCAACGCGGGCGCAACCTTTCAGCGGCTCATGCACATCACCTTGGGCCCACAGCTCGGGAAGAATGTGGAAGCTTACGTTGACGACATTGTGGTGAAGAATCGCGAGGCCAAGACCCTGATACAAGACCTAGAGGAAACCTTCGCGAGCCTCAACGCTGTGAACCTGTGGCTCAACCCGGAGAAGTGTGTGTTTGGAGTCCCCTCGGGCAAGCTCTTGGGCTTCCTCGTGTCCCACCGAGGCATCGAGGCCAACCCAGAAAAGGTCAAGGCCGTCGAGGACATGAGCCCTCCAAAGACCCTCAGAGAGATGCAGAAGCTCACTGGGCGCGTGACTGCGCTAGGGCGCTTCATCTCCAGGTTAGGGGAGCGAGCGCTGCCTTTCTTCCAGCTCATGAAGAAAAAGGGGCCCTTTGAATGGACTGAAGAGGCTGACAAGGCGTTCCAAGATCTCAAGAGATACCTAACCAGCCCTCCGATGATGGTGGCCCCAAGCCCTCAAGAGCCCTTGGTACTCTACCTCGCCAACACTCCTTACTCCGCCAGCGCGGCTCTGGTGGCGGTTAGGGAGGAGCGACGGACCAAAGCCACGGCAGCTACCCGTGTCAAGGCAAAGCAGGACCAAGAAGGACTCGCAGAGATCACTACCACGGCTGAGGAGGATCAGCAGCCGCAGGGGAGCACGCCGGGAACGGAAGAGGCCCCTCCCCCAGGCAACCAGCTTCTAGAGGCTCCACCGCCTCAGGAGGCGCCACGGCCTCCGCAGGACGCCACCAGCACCGATGCTCCAAGCTTCGTCGAGCACCCAGTGTACTTCGTCAGCACAGTGTTGCGGGATGCGAGGGCACGGTACCCCATGCCACATAAACTCATCCTCGCTCTTCTGGTGGCCTCGCGCAAGCTGCGGCACTACTTCCAGGGTCACCCTATCAAGGTTGTCTCAGCATACCCCTTGGAAAGGGTGCTCAGGAGCCTAACTCAGCCGGAAGGGTCGCTGAGTGGAACATTGAACTGCAAGCGTTTCTGCTCGAATTCAGCATGACCAGAGTCATCAAGGGAGCCGCGCTAGCGGATTTCGTGGCCGAATGGACGGAGGCACCGGACCTCAAGGCCAACGAGGATCGATCCCTCTCCCCGGGAAGCGAGGCGCGAAGGCTGGGTCATGTACTTGATGGGGCGTTCTCCAGGCATGGCGCTGGGGCTAGGGCGGTGCTCATATCTCCCACTCAGGACAAGCTTTACTACGCCGTGCAGCTCTGTTTCCAGCAGGGTGAAAAGGTCTCCAAGAACATAGCGTAGTATGAAGGACTGATAGCAGGCTTGAAGGCCGCCGCTGCCCTAGGGGTGAAGCGCCTTACTATCAAGGGCGATTCGCAGCTCGTCGTCAATTTCTCCAACAAGGTATATGAGCCAAAATATGAGCACATGGAAGCCTACCTTGCGGAGGTCCGCAAGATGGAGAAACAGTTCTGGGGGTTGGAGCTACAACATGTACCCCGCGGCACTAATCAAGAGGCCGACGACATCGCAAAACGAGCCTCCAGGCGGTTGCCTCAGGAGCCTGGCGTCTTCGAGGAACGGCTCTTCAAGCCCTCGGCCCTGCCATCATTATCGAACACAGCACAGCCTCGGGAGGAGCTCCCCCAGCCACCTGCCTCGGGAGCCCCGGCCTGTGGCATAGCCTCAGGAGCACGCCTGCTCCTGACGATGGAGCCTCAAGAGGGGTGCTGGATCACAGAGCTCCGGAGCTACTTAACACAAGGGACCCTGCCGGAGAAGGAGTAGGAAGCAGAGCGTGTGGCGCGGCAAGCTACAGCGTACTGCATCAGGGATGGAGAGCTCTACCGGAAACGACCAAATGATGTGTCCCTGCGCTGCATCTCCAGGGAGCAAGGGAAGGAACTACTGGCAGATATACACGATGGAGACTGTGGACATCATTCGTCATCGCAGACCCTCGTCGGCAAGGTGTTCCGCAGCGGTTTCTATTGGCCTACTGCGCTCAATGACGCTGTCGAACTAGTGAAGGCTTGCGAAGCCTGCCAATTCCATGCCAAGCAGATCCATCACCGGCAGAGGTTCAAACCATACCCTCACGTGGCCGTTCGCAGTCTGGGGGCTGGATATCCTGGGCCCGTTCCCTCGGGCGCCAGGGGGTTATCGCTACCTCTACGTCGCCGTGGACAAGTTCACCAAGTGGGCTGAAGTCGAGGCCGTCCACACCATCACTGCTGGTTCCATGGTCAAGTTCATCAAGGGCATCGTGAGCCGTTCGGGGTGCCGAACCGCATCATCACCGACAACGGTTTGCAGTTCACCACCTCTTCAAAACATACTGTGCTACCCTTGGAACGCAGATATGCTACGCTTCGGTGGCGCATCCCCGAAGAACGGCCAGGCCGAGCGGGCCAACGCAGAAGTCCTGAGGGGCCTCAAGACCAGAACATTGAAGAAGAAACTGGAGGCATGCAGCAGAGGTTGGTATGATGAGCTTCAGTCCATGTTGTGGTCCATCCGCACAACCGCGGCCAAGCCGACTGGGGAGACCCCATTCTTCATGGTCTATGGAGCCGAAGCGGTCCTCCCTCACAAGGTCAGGCGTCGCTCCGCGCGGGTCCTGGCGTTCAATGAGGCGCAGCAGGACGCCATGCGGGGGATGGACCTCGTGCAGGGGGAGGAGCGTCGTCGAGAAGCCGCGCTGCGAGCGGCAAGGTACCAACAAGCACTGCGACGGTTTGTCAATATGATCCTCATCGTGAAGCAGTGCGAGATGCCTATTCCGTTTTAGCTTAGTTTCTTCCACTCGAACCTCGCAAGGGCTTGATGCTCTGCGCCGACAGGTTCCAGGCCCAAGGCGGCTTCAGCCGTCGCTGGTATGCCAGGTCACGATGCCGTGGTCAAGGCCAGGAGGTGAGCGGCCCAAAGTCTGGTAAGAGCCCCAGAGTCGCGATGCTCAGGAGGTCCCCCTTAGCGCTCAAGAATCCATCATTCGGTGAGAAAGGAGAGTGACGTTGCTAACATGGGATTGCATTAGTTGGGGGATGGTGCTGCGATAGCTAGTGTTTCCGGAGAGTGACTTATCTCAAGAGTCAGGGACCGCTCCCTGGTGTATTGCGGGGTCTATGCATCGGCATGCGAGGGGTTGCTTGGCAAGGTCCTCGCATGCCTCTCCCCTCTCGCCTTTGCTCCCCTTTCTATTCTACGTCCTCGGGTCCCGGCCCTCGAGCGAGTCTCAGCCGTCGCTGGTATGCCAGGTCACGATGCCGTGGACAAGGCCAGAGGGTGAGGGTTGGAGAGCCAGTAGGAGCCCTGAGTCGCGATGCTCAGGTACCCCCCCTTAACGTGAAAGCGGTTTGCGCGGACGAGATTGAAGAAGACACCGTGAGGGCCTCGCCTGACGCTGTTCCTTGAAGACATCCTGCAGGCTCATCACAGAAAGAACGAGAGTTCGCCATGACAATCGACAGTCAGCCGTTAGTTGCTTTGGAGAGGCGACGAGGCACGAAAGGCCTTGCAAGGTGTATTGGGGCACCCGTGAGCCAGCGCGGCAGTCACGGGGCCCTACCCCAAGGCGGGTTGCGCCTGGCGCTGAGCCTTATCTTGGGGTGTGTTCCTGCAAATTTGGTTAGATGTCGGAGCTCTACGTCCTCGGGTGCTGGCCCTCAAGCTGGTCTCAGCCGTCGCTGGTATGCCAGGTCGCGACGCCATGGACAAGACCAGAGGGTGAGGGCTGGAGAGCCGGTAGGAGCCCTGAGTCGCGATGCTCAGGTACCCCCCTTTAATGCGCAAGCTTGGTTAGATATCGGAGCTCTACGTCCTCGGGTCCCGGCCCTCGAGCTGGTCTCAGCCGTCGCTGGTATGCCAGGTCGCGATGCCATGGACAAGACCAGAGGGTGAGGGCTGGAGAGCCGGTAGGAGCCCTGAGTCGCGATGCTCAGGTACCCCCCCTTTAACGCGCAAGCTTCCGACATCCAGGAAGAAAAGGTGCCACGAACAAGCACCGAATAACAAGCATGATGGGTCGAAAGCATAGCCCTAAGATAAACGCAAGAAGGGTACACGCCGCTGGGTCTGACCCGAGCGACTTGGGGATAATGCAGCCCGAGGGGCGCCCCCAACAAGGTAAGCTAAAAACACGAGCAAAAGGGATACATGCCGCAGGGACGGACCCACACGGCTTGGGAATGATGCAGCCCTGAGGGCGCTCCCAGCTGGAAATGAAACTTGAAAGATGTCACCTGATAGTGTTGACGACGAAGGGGTGTCGGTGTAGCATACTCGGTGGGTGGTGGTAGCCGATCCTCACGAGCCCCCAGGCCCTGGGGCCTCGGGAGGCTCCGGAGGCGCTGGTGGTTCATTGCGGACCATCTCCATCTCCGCCAGGGCAGCGGAACGCCTGACCTCTTGAGCCTCCAGGATGCCCTTCATGAGGCGCTGGTACGTGGCAGCCGTGTTCGGCAATACATAAGGCATGCGAACGTAGCTGTGGGGTGGACCTTCACAGCGCCCCACTCGCGAGGGCCAGAGGCGCTCCTGAGAGGCGACTTGGTTGAGCCCTGGTATGTCGATGCAAACGCATAGCCCACCATCCTCGCCTGGATGGGGGCCACAGCGGGTAAGCTGCGGCCACCTCTCATGACTCTTGACTCCTGTAACTCCTGAATGGCCTTGCTGACGAACTCCTGAGGGTTTGGCCCTCCTTGCCTTGCTCCTTCTTGAGGGAAACGTGCTTCAAAACACACCTCCAAGTGGTGCCCAAGCGCCTCCCTCGTGACCTTGGCGAGGTCGGCGGCCCTCCAGGGGAGAGCCCCCGAGCCCTGCCTGAGGAGGGCGCCGGGCACGCTTTCCTATGTGATGGAAGGAGGTTCCCCCTGGGCAGGCGCGGGCCCTGAGGGGCCTACCTCCTGAGGGGCCGGGCCAGATGATGTCTTCTTCTTGGGGCGGTCTCGGGAAGCCTCCTGCTTCCGCGATCCGGGTCTTCAAGTGATGCGGCCTGAAAGGCTCGTTCTAGGTAGCACACCACGTCTTTCTCTTCGCAGGGCACCGTGATGACTCCGCCACTTCCTGGCATCTTGAGGACGTTGTAGCCGTGGTGGGTTACGGCCATGAATTTGGCCAGCGCTGGGTACCCGAGGATGGCGTTGTATGGCAGGCGAATGTGGGCGACGTCGAAGTCGATGAGCTCGGTGCGGTAGTTGTTGCGTGCCCCGAAGGTGACAGGGAGGCGGACCTGCCCAATCGGGACTGTGGAGCCGTCGGTGACTCCGGAAAAAGGCTTGGTTGGCTGAAGCTGATTGTAGGGCACTTGGAGATTGTTGAATGTTTCCACGGATAGGACGTTGAGCCCTGCCCTGCCATCGATGAGGGTCCTGGTGACTACCACGTTGCTGATGATTGGGGAACAGAGCATTGGGAGGACCCCGGCGGTGGCCGCGCACTTGAGCTGATTTGCTGAGCTGAACGTGATGGTGCACGCCGACCACCTGAGAGGGCGTGTGGCCTCGAGCTTGGGGAGGACTGCATTTACTTCGCGGACGAACTGCTTGAATATGCGTTGAGAGGCTAGGGCTTGAGCTCCGCCCAGGATGCAGGCGATCACACGTGGCTCCTGGAAGCCCCCAGCCCCCTCGTCCTGATGACGGTCCTCATTTCTCCTTGGCTGCGGCGGTAGTGGAGGGAGGCCTGCGTTGCCTTGCGGGCGATCCTCGCGAGGTTGATCCCTCCAGCCTCCCTCGCGAGGCGGGTCTTGCCAGCGATCCTCACGAGGTTGGTCGCGCCACCATTGGCGAGGGCCGCTGTCTTTCCAGCGTCCTGCGTTCCTTCCTCCTCCTCGGCCGTAGCCCCGGTCGCTGCGGTCGGGACGTCGGCCGGTCCTTCGTTCTTGCACGGCTCGGAGCTCTTGGCATTCGTTGGTGTTGTGGGTGTGGAGGTCGTGGTACACGCAGTACCGACTGCCCTTGGAAGATTCGGGCTGGTCTCTGCCCCGCTTGGTGTCTGGTTCTGCCGCGAGCACGGCATCCCACTTGTGCTTCACATCCTTGGCCTTCGGTTTCTTCTATTCTAGGTCTGCGGCAGGCAGCTCGAGGAGGGAGAGGCGCCCTCCCTCAGCCCTGGCGCACATGGTCACTAAGTTGAATAGCTCCAAGGAAGTGCATAGGTCTTCATGCATCGCTAGCTCCTCCTTCATCTTGACACCGCGCACGCCGTCGGAGAAGGCTGAGATGATGGCCTCCTCGGTCACCTTGGGAATCTTGAGGCACGTGTTGTTGAAGCGCCGGATGTACTTCTGCAGGGTTTCCCCGGGTTGCTGCTTGATGAGGCGCATGTCGCTCACGGCGGGTGGCCCGTCGCGAGTACCCTGGAAGTTGGCGATGAAGCGGGTGCACATCTCATCCCAGGAGGAGATCGTGCCTGGAGCCAAGTTCAAGAGCCAGGTGCGGGCCCCGTCCTTGAGCGCCATGGGAAACCAGTTCGCCATGAACTTCTCGTCTCCGTTGGTAGCTTCGATGCCCAGCTTGTAGAGCTGGAGGAACTCTGCGGGGTCAGCCGTACCATCATAGCGAGGAGGCAGGTCTGGCTTGAACTTGCCAGGCCACGCGACGCTGCGCAGCTCGGTGGTGAAGGTGCGGCAGCACGCCGTGGCCACGGGAGGCCTTGGATGACGAAGAGCTTGGTCCTGCGGGTCCCCATGCGCTGCAGCTGGGAGCAGCACGAGGTCTTGACGTGCTGGGGCAGGAGCGTGTTCGCGACGAGCCGGAGTAGGGAGTGCTCGGGCAGCTTCTCGAGGGCGAGGGACTTCTTGGCAGCTCTGCTCTTGCCGCACTGGCGCCTGACGGAGCAGGTTCCGCCCGAGGCCCAGCGCTTTGGGGCCCGCGCGCTTTCTTGAGGGGGGAGGCAGCTGAGGCGCCCCGAGCTTTCGCCGCCAGCGCGGCGGGCGATGCAGCGAGA
The DNA here is from genome assembly GCA_021437245.1 of Aegilops speltoides. Classification (NCBI taxonomy): domain Eukaryota; kingdom Viridiplantae; phylum Streptophyta; class Magnoliopsida; order Poales; family Poaceae; genus Aegilops; species Aegilops speltoides. Next base: position 73,258 of record JAHHZJ010003011.1, on the reverse strand, counting down.
AGGACGGCGCGGGGGAGCCCCTTGCGGCGCGGACGGGCTCGATGAATCGGTCGAGCCATTCTCCGTAGACGTCGTCGACGGGACGTTAGCGCAGGAGCTCGTTTGCCGCGATGAGCGCAACTCGAGCCCCCATGGCCGCGCGGGGCGCGCGGGACGAAGAACCAGCTGGGGTGAGCGAGGGTGTAGCAGTGCGGCCGTCTCGCCTCATGGATGGATGCTAGGACGATGCTTGCTGCTCGTTCCCCGCCGGGCCGGTAGCGGCGTTGGCGGCGGCGGAGAGAACGGCGGGGTGCCCGCCCACGGAGCCGTCTGGCGACACAGAAGCGAAGCGGCTCGGCGCTGGCGCTGCCGGCACGAAGGCGGACATGGATGCGATGGTCGGAGAAGAACAGGGCGACGGAAGACGAATTCCGACGCACCCCTACCTGGTCTCGGTTTCCGGTCATCGTTGATGGCACTAGATCGTTGATGGCACTAGAGTGTGGCGCAAGGCGGGGCCCTCGTCTGGCGATATGAAGCAAGGCCGGTACCTGTGAAGAAGGCCCAGTGCCTGTGAAGCTCGCCGCCCTGTGAAACTCTCACGTAATAATGAGTGGGGTTGTACACGCCCCGGAGTCTCAGGGGTGCCGGCCTCAGGCCCTGGGGCTCCCTCCCACGCCCAGTGGCAGCACTTAGCTCCACGTTGGTGAGAAGATGTCCAAGACTAGAGTAGGTGCCGGACGCGGACTTTTTCTATTTTCATTGCTTTTCCCTTGGTTGTTGCTTTCCCCGCTGGATTTAAGTTGGACTCGAATTTGAGATTTGCGTGTGTTTGGGGAAGGGGTGATTAGTCTCGTTCGAGCAATCTCTCGCGTTTCGGTTACAACTTCGCCTCAGCTGCCTCCCCTCGTGAGCCCCTCGCGAGCCAGGTCTGGCCTAGCTTGCGTGCAGCCCAGACTGCCGCCGTCCCATCCTCTCAGGAGGTTTTTCATTGCAGATCCTACGAATTCGATTAGGAGACACTCGAGACACCACAGCCTCCCGCAAGCTATCTCAGGGCCCGCACGGGACAAAGGTAAACTAGCTAGCCGGCTCGTCCCCTAGCCAACTACTTGGCGCGGGCATATGGGCGATGTAACATCCACTAGTACGCTGGACGTGAGTTTTACATGAGGGGAACCACCTCCCAAAATGCTCTTACAACCATCAGGTCAAGGCCTGAGTTTAGGAAACGGGAACGATAAGCGGTCAGTCGGATACATCCCCCAATGCATCCTCAAGAGCACCGCCCGAACTATCGCTGGCGTCGCTGGCCTTGCCATCACCCTCTGCGTCGTCACCAGCGACGTCAGGACCATTCACCACGCCACCCTCGTCGGTGGCCACGATCGCGTCGTCATTATCTGAAGCGAAGGCCCTGACGAGAGCATCCACGTTGTCTTCCACCCAGTACGCCAGGTCGTCCCGGACGGCCTGGGGGACTGGGGCGATGGCGGCATCGAAGTCAAAGTGGGGATCCATGTTCCGGAGATGGCTGAAGACGCGGGAAAAGGCGCGCCCGAGCAAGGCACGACTCCTCTCCTCAACCAACCTATTGGCCCTGACAGGCCGTGCCTCCAGCTGCGTGACCACGTCGGTGAAGAACTGTAGGTTGCCGGCGTAGTTAACTGCATGCGGCTCGCCGACTGCCGCCTCACAGATGTTACCCAAGGCCGTGTTGGCTCTCTCACGAAGCGTGGTGAGCATGGGGTCGTGCTCATGTTCTAGGAGCCGCCGCTGGCATATCTCGTCCGCATTCTGGCGAGCGACGGCCTCAGCCTCGTCCACCCGTTGACGAAGGAGAAGCACCTCGGCATGGGAGGTAGTTGACTCCCCCTGCGCTACCTCCAGTGCGGCCCGCAAAGCACCGACCCGCCGCGTCGCCTCCTCCAGCTTGACCCTCAAGGCAGCGGTCCTACCTTCAGCCTCGGTCCGGATCAACCCCAGCCTCTCCTCGAACTCGCGCTCGAGGTTCCGGTGCACCGTTGCCACCCGACATCTGACCTCCTCCAGGACGCGGGCTTCCCGCGCAGCGACATCATCCTCAGCCTGCGTCACCAAGCGCTCCCTCGTCTCCAGGCGTTCATACTCGCATGTGCGTTTGGCGGCTTCCAGCGTCAGCGTTTTCTCGCGCTTCTGGAGCTCCGTTGGGTCGCCTGAAGCCACCTTCATCAATGCGAGGGCCGCCTCGCGCAGCTCCACCTACTCCTCCAGTGAGTGGCACCGGGCCAGGAGTTCCCGTGCCCGCTCCTCCATCGCCTCTTGCCGCCGGTCAGCTTCCCGGGCCTCCTCAACGGCCCGGGAATGGACCTCCCGAGAGGCCGCCAGCGACGCCTTGGCCTCCTCGTCGTCAAGATCACGCTGATAGCACGCGTGGGCGACAACCGCCTCCAGCTCGCGCCTCTTCGTAACCAGGCGCATGCTCTCGGCCTCAAGACACGCGTCTTCATCAGCGAGCTCTTCACCAAGCAGGCTCACCGCGTCAGCCGCCCTCCGAAGAAACCCTTGGCGAAGAGTGCGACGCTCCCGGGCGTGCTCGAGGACGTCCTCCACACCATCATCCGCCCCAAGCGAGCGTCGGGGGGCTCGAATCAACACTCCCCCTCCGGACAGGGGGCTGGGGGCTGGCGCCCTCGAGGCAGCCGGGCATGCCACACCGGAAGCCCGGCCTGGAGCAAGTCCACCCCCAAATGAAGAGCGCAGGGGGTACCCGAGCCAATCACGGTCCACGACCAGACGAGAAGTGCACGGCAGGCTGGCTATGCCATGAGAAGGCTCGCGAAAGAAGGTCGCGAGGCGCGCGGGGTCACGATGTGCCTCAGGATGGTGCACCTCTCCAACTGGCCTCACCACAAGGGCTCTGCTGCTAGGAGTGCTCGGAGACGATGGAGAGGGCGGAGACAAGGGGGATGGCTCCTTAGTCATCTCCATGAGCTCGATGGGGAGGGCCCTGCGGAGCAAGGATCAGGAAAAGCAACGGAAGGATCAAGAGCTGGGAAGGAAGAAGGCTACTCATCGGTGGCGAAGTACTTCCTACGCTTTAGCAGGCGACAAGGGTAATCGTCACCCAGGGCCTCCCTTCTCTTCTGGAGGGCCTCAAAGTCCATGCGGAAACGACCCAAGAGTCGAGGGCAGGGGTCAACCTGCGGCGAGGAAGAAGCGTCAAGGCGACCCGCGTCTAGGGCGTCTGCCTGATGCGCGCTGCCGGTCGCCTCACCAAGAAGAGCAGCTGGGGCCTCAGGGGCCTCAGCCGCAGGCGCTGCGGGCGGCTGCTCGCCGCTCTCAGCCAAAGCAGCATGAGTCTCAGGGGCTGCTCCCTCATGAGCGCCGCCCAACGTCGTCACCTCGGCGGGGGCCCCCTCGGCCTCCGGTGGCTCATGCCTCCCTGCTCCGCCACTTGAGGAAGAGCCTCCTTGGCCGACTGCGAGCGCGGCCACCACCACTGGGTTCTCACGAGGCCCCTGGAGGCCAGCGGGGCGCAGCCCCCACTCGTCGAAGATAGGCATCTGATTCACAAAGTCGCTTCTGTTCGGGCAGAGGTACATCAAGGCCCCCCCAAGCCGGATGCTGCCGGGGTTGGGGTCCCCAGTCAAGACCAAGAGCACCTTCCTTAGTGCTTCGGGCGTCAGGTCCTCTTCCTGGAGCCTCATATGATCCTCACGCCCGCTGAAGGCCCACATCCAGTGAGAATGGCGTTGGAGAGGGGCAACGCGGCGTAGCAGGAACTCCTTCACCACCTTGGGCACCGTCACGCCTAGCGTCCTCAAGAACGCAAAGCGACGCCAGACAAAGATGAGTCGGGAACACGTGAGCGTCTCCTAGCCCCAGCCTGAGTTGGGGACAGCAGGCGAAGATGGCTCCGACAGCAGTGGGCTGGGCACCCCTACGTCCACATATAGCCACCGCTCGCGAAACCCAGGTGAGGGCGGAGGAAGGCTGAAGTCGATCCCTGAGGCCGCTGTCTCGGGTGCAGCAATGAAGCTTATGCGCCCCGAGCATTGGGTGGGGTCGACAAGGCGCAGAGAGAAGAAGTGGCACAACAAGGCAACCGAAGGAAGGATGCCCATCATTGCCTCACAAACGAAGGCGAAGACCGCGAGAAGGGTGATGGATTCAGGACCCAGATGCATCATGTGGATCTGATAGTGGGAGAGCACAGCATTGAAGAAATCGGAAAAGGGGGGAACCAGTCCCACCCACAGGGCGTCGGCGAAATACCGGACCTTGGTGGCTATCCTGTCGATGGAGAAGCGAGACGCGGGCCAGGCTGTCGTCCTCCCGCATTCATTGAAGATGGTGGCCAGAGCCGAGCCGACCTTGCCCAAGCCCTCTCGATTGGTTATGATCGACCGGTCGACGGCGGGGGCTGCCCGCGACAGCGAGCGAGGCGGAGGCATGGGTTTCTTCCCTCTTCCTTGTTGCCAGGGAAGGTTCGAGATTGGATTGAGAGCGGAAGCTGGAGTTCGAGACGACGAAGGGCAGAGGACGCTCGGGCGATGAAAAGGGGAGCAGCTGTGTGCGACTACGAGTCCGCCTAGCATGGCACAAAATAAGGAGGCATGGGGGAACAGTGCCGCCCACGTCCAATCAACCACCACGCGGCGCCCAAGGCCGCAGGCTGTTAGGGCCCACGGCGGTTCGCACTTGCCCCTTCGCCTCTCTGCTCGGCCAAGTCCGGGCGTGCCTTGGTCCCGGGGGCTACTATCGGCGTTCAGGGAACGGGGGTCCCCAGACTTCCCTGCCTGCAGCCCGTGGCGTGGCTCAAAGGGGGGCCCAGCACGGCCCATCTTCATCAACGCAAGCTCAAGACCCTCGCGAGGGGCCAAGCCTCACGGGGCGGACGACAAGGAGCTTCCTCAGGCGCGGCCTCATCAGGCTGGCTCATGAGGAGGCGGAGAGTTCAAGGCGGGGTACCTCGCGAGGTGCCCATGACGCAAGCCATGACGACCAAGGGCGCCAGTCGGGCGCCAGCCCGCACGGTGTCCTCCTTTCCTCTTTGGTGCAAACGGAGCAAGCGCAGGCGAGAGTATCAAGCAAAGGCATCCATTTCGGTGCAATAAGACCAAGACCGGCCCAACGGCAGGAAGGAAGTCATTAGGAGCCCAAGCAAAGTCACCACCAGAGCCTTTGACAGGCGAGGACCAACTTTAGTCAGGATAAGTGTACCCGATGTTCCCCTTCAAAATGGCCAATTGTTGGCGCCCTTCCCGCTCAATATTTGGGAAGATGCCCAGGGCCTTTGCCTATAAATAGGACTAGCCACACGCAGAGATAGAGGCATCTGGATCCTAGCCAAGAAACCAGTAGAGAGAGCGACTGAACTCCTCCTAGCAGTTCATCGTCCTGCCTGCGGCCTGCGGCGTGGCTCAAAGGGGGCCTAGCACGGCCCATCTTCATCAACACAAGATCAAGACCCTCGCGAGGGGCCAAGCCTCGCGGGGCGGATGACTGGGAGCTTCCTCAGGCACGGCCTCGTCAGGAAGGCTCACGAGGAGGCGGAGAGTTCAAGGCGGGGTACCTCGCGAGGTGCCCATGACGCAAGCCATGACGACCAAGGGCGCCAGTCGGGCGCCAGCCCGCGCAGTGTCCTCCTTTCCTCTTTGGTGCAAAGGGAGCAAGCACAGGTGAGAGTAGGCATCCATTTCGGTGCAATAAGACCAAGACCAGCCCAACGGCAGGAAGGAAGTCATTGTGGCGCCCAAACAGGCGTCACCACCAGAGCCTTTGACAGGCGAGGACCAACTTTAGTCAGGATAAGTGTACCCGTTGTTCCCCTTCAAAATTGCCAATTGTTGGTGCCCTTCCCGCTCAATATTTGGGAAGAGGCCCAGGGCCTTTGCCTATAAATAGGACTAGCCACACGCAGAGATAGGGACATCTGGATCCTACCCAAGAAACCAGTAGATAGAGCGATTGAAATCCTCCTAGAAGTTCATCGTCCCAACCAAGAATAGACCCTCGCGAGGCTGTTCTTCCTTGTATTGTTCATCATCAGCCCAAGAGGCAATCCACCACACCACACACTGGAGTAGGGTATTACACCACAATGGTGGCCTGAACCAGTATAAACTCTGTGTCTCTTGTGTTGTTCCTTTCGTAGTTTAGATCCTAGCGAGTCGTCGAGGAGCAGGAAGGTAGAGGGCGAAATCTCCGTGCGCACCCTAGTGTTCGAACCTCAAGGGTCTGCCGGAACCCTAAATCCGACATTTGGCGCGCCAGGTAGGGGTGCGCCGGAATTCGTCTTCTGTCGCCCTGTTCTTCTCCGACCATCGCATCCATGTCTGACGCTCGTCGGGCCCACGCCGTGCGCCGAACCGCTCTCACTTCCCATGTCGCCCGGATGGCTCCCGTCGATGGGCGCCCTCGACGTTCCCCGTCACCTTCCTCCACCGGCCCGGCGGGGAACGAGCAGCAAGCATCGCCCCAGCATCCCTCCGTGGCCTCTTGGGAGGAGCCACGCGGTCTCTTCCTCACCCACCACGTCGCGTCGGCTTCCCCGGTCGTCCCGGCCCTCCTGGGCGGCTCGCAGGCGCCGCCCTCCAGTCACCACGTCAAGCCATTCGTCCGCCGGGTCGGCGCCGCCTCCACGCGGCAGGGGGCTCCCCTGGACCGGTCAGGGCCACCGGCTAGGCTGGCCTTCAGCTCAGAGGACCACCCCTCCAACTTGGCCTGCTCGGGTGCGCTCCCCATGCTCTGCACCCCCACCATCTGCCAGGTGGCTGTCACCAGGACTATCATCGACGGCGGCGCGGGCCTCAACATGCTCTCAGTGGAGGCCTTCAACCTCCTCTGCATACCCCGAGAGCGGCTGCAGGCCAGCCGGCCCTTCTCGGGCGTCACGGGCGGGTCGTCCAGCTCCTTGGGACAGATCTGGATCCCAGTAACTTTCGACACCTACAACAATTTCCGCATGGAGCTGGTCGATTTCGACATCGCCCCCATCGGCCTCCCCTACAACGCCATCCTCGGCTATCCAGCACTGGCCCAATTCATGGCCGCGACGCACCCGGCGCACAACCTCATGAAGATGCCCAGGAGCAACGGTGTCCTCACCGTGCCCGGGGACACCGGAGATGCGCTGCGAGTACTCAGCTCGCCTTCAAGACGGCAGCGGCAGCACGGTCCGCCCACGCAGAAACCCCCAAGCCCAAGGGGGTCGTACTAACCAAGAAGAAGCAGTTGTTCACCCAAGACAAGGCAGAGACCAAGCAGATACCTGTCGATGAGGACGGGCCCACTGATGCCACTTTCACCATAGGCGCCAACCTTGAGCCCGAGCAGGAGGAAGCCCTGGTCAGGTTCCTGCGCGCACACAAGAAGGTATTCGCTTGGGAGCCTGATCAGTTGGCGTGGATCCCTAGGGGCATGATCGAGCATCACCTCAACGTGTGCCCCAACATGCGCCCTGTAAAGCAGAAAGCGAGGCGGCAGTCCACCGAAAAGCAGGCCTTCATCGTCCAGGAGACCCGCAAGCTAGAAGCCGTTGGGGTCATTCGCGAGGTCCGGTTTTTAGATTGGTTGGCCAACCCAGTCGTTGTGCCGAAGAAAGGAGGGAAAGAGCGCATGTGTGTTGACTTCACCAACCTCAACAAAGCGTGCCCGCAAGATCCGTTCCCGCTCCCTCGCATCGATCAGATTGTCGATTCCACCGCTGAGTGAGACCTGTTATGCTTCTTGGATGCCTTCTCCGGGTATCATCAGAACAAGATGGCGGTGGAAGACGTGAAGAAGATGGCCTTCCTGACCCCGTGTGGGGTGTACTGCTATACCTGCATGCCGTTCGGATTGCGCAACGCAGGCGCAACCTTTCAGTGGCTCATGCACATCACCTTGGGCCCGCATCTCGAAAATAATATGGAAGCTTACGTCGACGACATTGTGGTGAAGACTCGCGAGGCCAAGACCCTGATACAAGACCTGGAGGAAACCTTCGCGAGCATCAACGCCGTGAACCTGTGGCTCAACCCGGAGAAGTGTGTGTTTGGAGTCCCCTCGGGCAAGCTCTTGGGCTTCCTCGTGTCCCACCGAGGCATCGATGCCAACCCAGAAAAGGTCAAGGCCGTCGAGGACATGAGCCCACCAAAGACCCTCAGAGAGATGCAGAAGCTCACTAGGGGCGTGACTGCGCTAGGGCGCTTCATCTCCAGGTTAGAGGAGCGAGCACTGCCTTTCTTCCAACTGATGAAGAAAAAGGGGCCCTTTGAATGGACTAAAGAGGCCGACAAGGCGTTCCAAGATCTCAAGAGATACCTAACCAGCCCTCCGGTGATGGTGGCCCCACGCCCTCAAGAGCCCTTGGTCCTCTACCTCGCCGCCACTCCTTACTCTGCCAGCGCGGCTCTGGTGGCGGTTAGGGAGGAGCGTCGGACCAAAGCCACGGCAGCTACCCGTGTCAAGGCAAAGCAGGACCAAGAAGGACTCGCAGAGATCACTACCACGGCTGAGGAGGATCAGCCGCCGCAGGGGATCGCGCCGGGAACGGAAGAGGCCCTCCCCCAGGGAACCAGCTTCTGGAGGCTCCACCGCCTCAGGAGGCGCCACGGCCTCCGTAGGATGCCACCAGCACCGACGCTCCAAGCATCGTCGAGCACCCAGTGTACTTCGTCAGCACGGTGTTGCGGGATGCGAGGGCACGGTACCCCATGCCACAGAAACTCCTCCTCGCGCTACGGGTGGCCTCGGACGAGCTGTAGCACTACTTCCAGGGTCACCCTATCAAGGTTGTCTCAGCATACCCCTTGGAAAGGGTGCTCAGGAGCCCTAACTCAGCCGGAAGGGTGGCTGAGTGGAACATTGAACTGCAAGCGTTTCAACTCGAATTTAGCATGACCAGAGTCATCAAGGGAGCTGCGCTAGCGGATTTCGTGGCCGAATGGACGGAGGCACCGGACCTCAAAGCCGACGAGGATCGATCCCTCTCCCCGGGAAGCGAGGCGCCAGAAGGCTGGGTCATGTACTTCGATGGGGCGTTCTCCAGGCATGGCGCTGGGGCTGGGGCGGTGCTCATATCTCCCACTCAGGACAAGCTTTACTACGCCGTGCAGCTCTGTTTCCAGCAGGGTGAAAAGGTCTCCAACAACATAGCGGAGTATGAAAGACTGATAGCGGGCTTGAAGGCCGCCGCTGCCCTAGGGGTGAAGCGCCTTACTATCAAGGGCGATTCGCAGCTCCTCGTCAATTTCTCCAACAAGTTTTACGAGCCAAAAGATGAGCACATGGAAGCCTACCTTGCGGAGGTCCGTAGGATGGAGAAACAGTTGTGGGGGTTGGAGCTACAACATGTACCCCGCAGCACTAATCAAGAGGCCAACGACATCACCAAACGAGCCTCTAGGAGGTTGCCTCAGGAGCCTGGCGTCTTAGAGGAACGACTCTTCAAGCCCTCGGCCCTGCCATCATTATCGAACACAGCACAGCCTCGGGAGGTGCTCCCCCAGCCACCTGCCTCGGGAGCCCCGGCCTATGGCCCAGCCTCAGGAGCACGCCTGCTCCTGACGATGGAGCCTCAGGAGGGGTGCTGGATCACAGAGCTCCGGAGCTACTTAACACAAGGGACCCTACCGGAGAAGGAGGAGGAAGCAGAGCGTGTGGCGCGGCAAGCTACAGCGTACTGCATCAGGGATGAAGAGTTCTACCGGAAACGACCAAATGATGTGTCCCTGCGCTGCATCTCCAGGGAGCAAGGGAAGGAACTACTAGCAGATATACACGGTGGAGACTGTGGGCATCATTCATCGTTGCGGACCCTCGTCGGCAAGGCGTTCCGCAGCGGTTTCTATTGGCCTACTGCGCTCGATGACGCTGTCGAACTAGTGAAGGCTTGCAAAGCCTGCTAATTCCATGCCAAGCAGATCCATCAGCCGGCAGGAGGTCTGCAAACCATACCCCTCATGTGGCCATTCGCAGTCTGGGGGCTGGATATCCTGCGCCCGTTCCCTCAGGCGCCAGGGGGCTATCGCTACCTCTACGTCGCCGTGGACAAGTTCACCAAGTGGGCTGAAGTCGAGGCCGTCCGCACCATCCCTGCTGGTTCCGCGGTCAAGTTCATCAAGGGCATCCTGAGCCGTTCGGGGTGCCGAACCGCATCATCACCGATAATGGTTCATAGTTCACCAGTAACCTCTTCAAAACATACTGTGCTAACCTTGGTACGCAGATATGCTACATTTCGGTGGCGCATCCCCGAAGCAACGGCCAGGCGAGCGGGCCAATGCAGAAGTCCCGAGGGGCCTCAAGACCAGAACTTCCAAGAAGAAACTAGAGGCCTGCGGCAGAGGTTGGTACGATGATCTTTAGTCCGTTTTGTGGTCCATCCGCACAACCGCGACTAAGCCGACTAGGGAGACCCCGTTATTCCTGGTCTATGGAGCCGAAGCGGTCCTCCCTCACGAGGTCAGGCGTCGCTCCTTGAGTCTGGCGTTTGATGAGGCGCGGGGCGCCATCTGGGATGGACCTTGTGCTGGGGGAGGAGCGTCGTCGAGAAGCCGCGCTTCGAGCGGCAAGGTACCAACAAGCACTACGACGATACCACTGCTGCAACATCTGCCCCAGAACTCTTGAGGTAGGGGACCTCGTGCTCCGGCGGGTTCTCTCTAGGGAGGGACTGCATAAGCTCTCTCCCATGTGGGAGGGCCCGTTCAAGGTTGTTCATGTTTCCAGGCCCGGCTTCGCGCGCTTGGAGACTCAGGAGGGGGTACCTATCCAGAACGCGTGGAACATCCAGCACCTCCAGAGGTTTTACCCGTAAAAAGGCCTAGAGCCTATGAAGAAGGCGAATGCCTGTGAAGCTCATCTTTTTGGAAAAGGCCCAGAGCCTGTGAAGAAGGCGAATGCCTGTGAAGCTCATCTTTTTGGAAAAGCCCCAGAGCCTGTGAAGAAGGCGAATGCACGTGAAGCTCATCTTTTGGAAAACGCCCGAGCACATGAAGAAGGCGAATGCTGTGAAGCTCATATTTTGGAAAAGGCCCAGAGCTCGTGAAGAAGGCGAATGCTGTGAAGCTCATCTTTTGGCAAAGGCCCAGAGCACATGAAGAAGGCGAATGCATGTGAAGCTCATCTTTTGGCAAGGCCCAGGCACATGAAGTAGGCGAACGCCTGTGAAGCTGATGCGTTTTGGAAAAGGCCCGGAGCCTGTGAAGAGGGCCAATGCTCGTGAAGCTTGTTTCCCCCAAGAAAGTCCCGGAGCCTGTGAAGAAGGCCAATGCCTGTGAAGCTCGGCGCCCGTGACACTCTCACGTAATAATGAGTTGGGGCTATACACGCCCCGGAGTCTCAGGAGCGCTGGCCTCAGGCCCTGGGGCTCCCTCCCACGCCCAGTGGCAGCGCTTAGCTCCGCGCTGGTGAGAAGACGTCAAAGACTAGATTAGGTGCCGGACGCGGCCTTTTCATTTGCTTTCTGCAGTTGGCTTGTTCGCTCTCATTTGAAGTTTTATTGAAGTTGTTGCCTTTGAGTTGTGGCTCTTCGACTTTTCGCTCTCCTACCTCGATTTCTCTCGCGCAAGGTCTCACGAGGGAGCAGCCCGAACTCCCTTGCGAGAGTTTTCTACCCTTATCGTTCAAGGTTTCATAACCCGGGTCCACTACAGGAGCACCCCTCCAGTCTGTGCCTCACGGGCATCGCGACACGAATACAGGACCTGGGTCGGTTGCCCCCACGGCTGAGGCCGTGGATTACCTACGCATGGGCGTGTGGCCGGAGGGAACAATACCAAAGTAACATAAACAGTACCATGATTAACAACGGTAACCCAAACACACCCCCATGGGGGCCCACACTACTATCCTTTTGCGCAGGAAAAAGGAAAAGAAAGGGCAAATCATGCGAAGCTCGCCCTACGCCGGCCCTCAGGGAAGACTCGACCCGCCTCCGGAGCTCAGGCGGAGTCCCTCTCCCGCTTCACCGAGGCGTGACGGCGGGCAGACCCGCTACCACCCTCCAAGCAGGCACGACGACGTGGAGGCTGACCGCGGCCACTGCTGGAAGAGACGCTGGCCGAAGAAGAACCAGTGAAGCTTGAGGAAACCTGGGCACCGCCAACCGCATGCGCTGTCCTCTCCATCCTCGTCGGGGCTGGGTCCCCGGCTGAAAGGGCATTTCCCTACCTTATGTTTTGGATGATGATGACAACCCTTTGTTGGTCTAATCTTGTGCTAAATGTTTCAGGTTCTCGATGATTAGGCTTACATCAGTTAGTGGTTCTCTCTCGAAGGAATCGATTGAAGACGGAATCCTCTATGCTTTTTATCTCTTTGGTCATAAGGATCCCGTACTATCAAGAGGGAATCCACTTTGGAAAGAATAGGGGAATCCATTCACGTACACCTCCATCACCCCTCTTTTCTCGAGAGAGTGCCTCCATTTTAATTTAATCTTTGCTGTGTTTTCCTAGCGGTTGTACCGCTCGTCCGAGCGGTTGTACTGCTGGCTCTTGGCGCTTCCCTACCTTTGTCAAGCGGTGGTACCACTGCCTCCGGGCAGTGGTACCGCCACCTGACTCTGCAAAGACCAGCAGCGGTTGTTCCAGCCATGCACCGCCCATGTACCGGTCAGGCTTCTGTTTTGATGCGGTGGCTGGGTGGTGGTGGGCCGGTTGGTCCGGTTGTTCCTTATCAACCGGTACAACCAGAGGTTCGAGCGGTTCTTCTGCTCATACCTTAGCCGCTCAAGCGCTCAAGGCCAAGCGGTTGCACCGGCCCTGTACCGCACAACTACCGCCCTCAAGGGTGACTCCGTTCTATTTCGGTGCGGTAGTTGTGCGGTGGCTGGGCGGTTGGTCCGGTTATTTTCTAATGACCAGTACTACCGCCCGATGGCCCGGTTGTACTGCCTGGTAGGGTTCTGTAGCTACATCGTGAGTCCCGGTTGTACCGGGACAAGGAGCGGTTGTACCGCTGCAGTACTGAAAACGCAGTAACGGTTGGACTTATGTGGGCTGCTATATAAGGAGGTTCTTCCACCTACCACGCTTACCTCTTACCTCTCTCACTCCATCATTAATGCTCTCAAGCTCTCTTGCCCGATCTCTCTCTCTAGCCACTCAAACTTGTTGATTTGCTAGGGATTGAAGGAGGAGACCTAGATCTACATTCCTACCAAAGGATATTTGCTTCCCCCATACTTTCTAGTGTGGATTTTGTTACTATTGGGTGCTTGAGCACCCTAGACGGTCGAGGTCACCTCGAAGCCATATTCCATTGTGGTTAAGCTTTGTGGTTTCGTTGGGAGACTCCAACTGTTGTGCAGATTGCCCCAACCTTGTTTGTAAAGGTCCGGTTGCCGCCTTCAAGGGCACCAATAGTGGAATCACGGCATCTCGCATTGTGTGAGGGCATGAGGAGAATACGGTGGCCCTAGTGGCTTCTTGGGGAGCATTGTGCCTCCACACCGCTCTAATGGAAATGTACTTCCCCTTAAAAGGAAGGAACTTCGGTAACACATCCTCGTCTCCAACGGCTCCACTCTTGGTTATTTCGTGCCTTTACTCTTGCAAGCCTACTTGTGTTGTATCCCTTGCTTGCTTATGTGTTAGTTGTTGTTGCATCATATAGGTTGCTCACATAGTTGCATATCTAGACAACCTATTTTGTTGCAAAGTTTAATTTGGTAAAGGAAAGCCTAAAAATTGTTAGTTGCCTATTCACCCCCCCTCTAGTCAACCATATCGATGCTTGCTATTGGTATCATAGCCTCGTCTTTTTATTAAGGACTTTGCCGTCCAAAGAGTATAGTTGACACCACTGACAGTGCGGAGGAGCACTCCGGTGTGAATCCCATCTCGTCTTCGGCCGAAGGGAGAACCTCGGTCTCACGTGAGGAATTCAATGTGGCTTTAGACACATTGAAAACCTCCATGACGGCCAAGGTTAAAAGCATGTTTACTGAATTCCTAGAAGGACTTAAATAATCTACCTCGCCAATGAAAGTGGGTGATCCCACTAACAAGGTGACGGATGCTACCTCCGACAAGGGGAAGCTAACATTGAAAAGAGTCCTTCTATTAGTGGTAGAAATGGCACCGACATCTTTGCCCATGTGGAACCCCCAATTTATAGAGGGCCGATCCCCTCCACTCATTTGAATCATGCCGGTCCTCCTCCTAAATATGAGAAACATGAAGATTTTGATTCTTTGGTTTATCGCTTCAAGCGTCATTTAAAACATGTGAACACTAACCTTTGGAGAATCATTGAAGAAGGTTTCTATCCTCATGACGCAAGCAACTTCACCCCTCGAGAAGCCGTGGACAATCAATTCAATGAGAGTGCTCTCTTCATCATCCAAGATGCAATCCTTCCCGAAGATCTTCCTCATCTTCGACCTCATGCCATGGCTAAAGAAGCATGGAAATGCGTTGAGTCTCTCTATCGAGGAAGTGCTAGCATTCAACGTTCCAACTATGAAGTGGTGCAAGATGAAGCCGATGAGTTTGCAATGAAAGAAGATGAAGAACCTCGTGAGCTCTTTCGAAGAGTGACCAAACTCGTGGTCTCACTCCGAGATCATGGAAGCAAGGACACGGATGACAATTGGATCAAGCGCAAGTTCCTCAAGGCCATAATGCCTTACAACAAGGCCATGTCTTCCGTCATCCGTCAAAGACCGGACTTCCACTCCATGACCTGGAAGTGTTGGATGAGTTCGTTGCAATGAGCATCTTGGACAAGACCGCCGACAATGCGGTGCTTCGTTCTCAAAGGGCAAAGAAGCCCAACCTTGCTTTGAAGGCCAAGGTGATTATGGAAGAAGAGGAAGAAGTGGAAGATGAGGAGACCAACCCCGAAGACACCAAATATGATTATCATGAGCACATGGCCCTTGCTTCAAGACAATTTTGGAGCAAGAAGAATACAAGACCCAACTTCAACAAGAACAACACAAGTGGCGTCAAGGGCAAGCAACGAGTTAGAACTTGCTTCAACTGTGGCAACGTGAGCCATTTTGTTGTGGATTGTTGAGGGATCGAAGAAGGTGAGAGTGTCTAGAGGGGGGGTGATTAGATTACTCGACAAGATAAAAATTCTGTCTTTTATCAAGGACAGATTTTGGCAGATTTTGCATAACACGCAAGTCAAGTAGCACACTACACATGCAATTCTAGAGTATGGGCAGTGGAAAGTAAATTGCACAAGTAGTAAAGAGAAGTGGAGAAGATCAAACGCAATTTGGAGACGCGGTGATTTTTCTCGTGGTTCCGATAGGTGGTGCTATCGTACTTCCACGTTGATGGAGACTTCAACCCACGGAGGGTAGCAGCTGCGAGAGTCCACGGAGGCTCCACCCACGAAGGGTCCACGAAGAAGCAACCTTGTCTATTCCATCATGGCCTACACCCACGGAGGGCTAGCCTTACTCGGGGTAGATCTTCACGAAGTAGGCGATCTCCTTGCCCTTACAAACTTCTTGGTTCAACTCCACATCTCGATGGAGGCTCCCAAGCGACACCTAACCAATCTAGGAGGCACCACCCTCCAAAAGGTAATAGATGGTGTAGATGATGATGAACTCCTTGCTCTTGTGCTTCAAATGATAATCTCCCCAACACTCAACTCTCCTCACTGATTTGGCTGTGGTGGAAGAAGGGATTGAGTGGAAAGCAACTTGGGAAGGCTAGAGATCAAGCTTCATATGGTGGGAGTGGAGCAACTTGATCTCAACACAAGGGTAGGTAGTTCTCTTCTCAGAAATGTAAGGTAGGAGTGGTAGTTCTTTCTGATGGCTCTCTCCACGAATGAAGAGGGGGTGGAGGGTATTTATAGCCTCCACACAAAATCCAACCGTTACACACATTTGAGCAATCTCGGTGGGACCGAAGTTGACAACTCGGTGAGACCGAAAGTTCAAATAATGTGAGCGTTGGGATTTTCGTGGGACCGAAAATACAATCTCGGTTAGTCCGATTCGTGCAATGACAAGAGCATGCCAATTTGGTGGGATCGACTTCATCATCTCGGTGACACCGATTTGATGATGAAGATTCTGAAGCTTGGCAACTCAAGTTTCGGTGAGACCGAGTTCAGAATCGGAAAATCCGAGTTTTCTAGGGTTTGGCTTATGGCTGAGGTGGTTCATCTTGGTGTGACTGAGTTTGGAATATCGGTGGGACCGAGACTACTTATGAGTGTATATGGCAGTGAAAGTTGCTGATAGTTTAGGAGATGTATCACTAAGCACTTGAGCAATCAGATCATCATCATAACCTCATCCCCTTTTAATAGTATTGTCTTTTTCCTATGGACTCAATGTGATCTTGGATCACTAAACCAAAAATGGAGTCTTGAGCTTTTACCAATGCTTGCCTTAGCATTTTGAGGGGTCCACCTCTTCAGTCCTTTTGCCATGCCAATGTGATTGAATTTCCTGAAACATACTTGATGAAAGCATTAGTCCAACCACAAAGTATGTTGTCATTAATTACCAAAACCACCCAGGGAGCAAATGTGCTTTCAATCTCCCCCTTTTTGGTAATTGATGGCAACACACTAAACAAGACATCAAAGCTTATTGAAAGAAGGACAAAATTATCACGAAAGCTTTGACAAACATGTAGTACACAGGCTCCCCCTACAAGTGTGCAAGATTTTCATAAATTATGGTTTTGGGCTACCACAAGCACACAAGAGAGAAAGGCAAGATGTGCTACATGCAGCTTGGCTATATGCATCAGAGCAGATGAAAAGAAGTGAGTGATAATGCATATGTGCATGGTGATTTCTTGCAAACAAGTATTCACAAGGAAGTCACCATCATGCACATTCTGCAAAGTGCATATACTTACCTTGAGGTTCCTTGGCATTGTACCTGAAGAAATAAACTTGGGAAAACAAGGTTAGACAACACAAGAGTATTTCTTCAACCAACTGCAAGAACATCAAGAGTACCAAGCCAGGGATGACATGTATAAAGAGTGTCTCATATTGAGCACAAGCTTGAATCAGCAAACATGTCTCCGAAACTAAAAGATTTTCAATGAACTCTGAGAGATTTTGCTTTCCATAAGATATCAATTGTGAAGATTCCTCTCCCTTTGAGTTTTCTCAGATCAAGGGGTTTGATGGAAAAAGCAAAATCAAAAGAATGATGCCAAATGAGAATGATGCCAATTGTAATATCCAATGTGAAACACGGCAAGAAGTTCTCTTATAAGGAAAAACACGGCAAAGCTTTGATGTGATTCTCTCCCCCTTAAGGTAAGATTGCTCTTCTTCTCCCCCTAAGTCTTCTCTTCTCCCCCTAAGTCTTCTCCCCCTTTGACATCAAGTGCCGAAAAGGACAGCAAACTAGGAAGGTTAGGGAAGATGGAAAGAAAGAAGTGGGATCCTTAAGAATCACAACAGGGCAAAAAGAAGCATGCATAGAGAATCATTGAGTGGAGCTGCAGAAGATGATATTCTGGAAGAAAGAAATCGGTGACACCGAATTAAGTTGGATCGGTGGGTCCGAAAGTCAGGGACTTAGGGTAGATCCTTTTCGGTTAGACCGAAATATTTAAATCGGTGACGCCGAGTTTAATTCCAAGGAAATACAGAAATAATTCAGCTCACTTTGCGAGGAATGTTTCGAAGGATTTGCAATGAATTTGTAAATGATTTTTGAGGAATTGATGAGAACCAGAAGAATATTCACAAAGACAGAAGAATAGAAATGAAAAAGATTCCTAGATGAAGTTTTTTTTTAAATGAAAACTCAATGAGAGAACATAAGAGAAAATAGAAAGACTCCAAAACATATGTACTTCATCTAGATAAGGGTCGGCGACAAGGTCACCTATGTTTGAGTATATTGACTTAGGAGTCAAATGAGAACATTTGATCATAGGTCATACTCATCGTTTAAGCACAAAATGGGGTTGCCATTTTTCGATTAAGCATTCGATGTGATCACATCTTATGAAGCTGCTTGTACTCATGACTTTGAGCAAAGCTCCTTAAAGATGTGAAGAACATACCTTGGGCTTGTTGTTGCTTTGCTCATGTAGGTGAACTTGATGTAGGTGCTCATTGAATGTGAAGTTGGAGCGCCATTTCCACTTGTGTAGTTCATCTTCCTACATAGGTTAGGCAAGCAAGGAAATACTCAAGAATATCCAAGATGACAAGAGTGAAATACTAGATGTATAAGATGTCAAAAAGGATATGTGGAATTTTGTTCCTTGAACTCAACATCCCAAAGGGCTAGATACTTGGTCAATGACAAGATTACTCATGATTTGAGTGTGTGGTAATCTTGTGGAATGTAGATCATCCAAGTACCTGCAAGGAGTTAGATGCAATACAAGGAGGCAAATGTGTCCAAGACATATGATCACCATCATAAGAGAAATATCAAGGATTAGTCAAGTAGGCTCATGCCTTGCATGCATCAATGGAGTTTTCACTCCAAGTTTGAAGCATCAATGATGTTCAACTCACTCCTTAAGCGACAAAACACCTTCTCATCAAGTGGTTTTGTAAAGATATCAGCGAGTTGTTTGTCAGTACGAACATGCTTAAGGTTGATGTCACCTTTGGCAATGTGATCACGAATGAAATGATGACGAACTTCAATATGTTTCGTTCGAGAGTGTTGCACGGGATTATGTCCAATTTTAATCGCACTCTCATTGTCACAAAGCAAGGAACATGTCTCACATGTATCCCATAATCCTAAGCGTTTGTGTCATCCATAGCAATTGAGCACAACATGAACCAGCAGCAATATATTCTGCTTGAGGAGTGGATAATGATATCAATTTTGTTTCTTGGAGGACCAAGATACAAGGGATCGACCAAGAAATTGACACGTGCCGAAGTTGACTTTCTATCAACCACATCCTTGGCATAGTCCGAGTCGGAATAGCCAACAAGGTCGAAAGAGGCCCTCTTAGGATACCAAATGCCAAAGTTTGGTGTGTGTATCAAATATCTCACAATCCTTTTAACAGCTTTAAGATGACATTCTTTAGGGGCTGCTTGATATCGAGCACACATGCATACACTCAACATTATGTCAGGACGAGAAGCACAAAGATATAGTAGAGAACCAATCATAGATCGGTAAACCTTTTGATCAACGGGTTCTCCATCTTTTGTCAAGTCATTATGTCCACTTGTAGGCATGGGGTTCTCATACCTTCTTTCTTGCATGTTGAACTTCTTGAAGAGATCCTTGGTGTACTTTGTTTGTGAGACAAAGGTACCCTCCTTAGATTGCTTGATTTGCAACCCAAGGAAGAATTTGAGTTCACTCATCATGGACATCTCATACTTCTCCGACATGAGCTTTCCAAACTTCTCGCTAAAATTAGGGTTAGTTGAACCAAAGATAATATCATCAACATATATTTGGCACACAAATAGTTCACCATCAACCCTTTTAAGTGAACAGCGTTGAGTCTATTTTTCCAATCTCAAAGCCTTTTTCAAGAAGAAAGCTAGTCAAGCATTTGTACCAAGCTCTAGGAGCTTGTTTAAGACCATAAAGAGCTTTGTGCAACTTGTAAACATGATTAGGCTTTTGGGATTCACAAATCCGGAGGTTGTTTCACAAATACTTCCTCCTCAATTTCACCATTTAGGAAAGCACTTTTGATATCCATTTGATAGAGAGTAATATCATGGTGATTGGCATAAGCAAGAAGAATGCGAATGGATTCAAGTCTAGCAGCGGGGCATAGGTCTCACCATAGTCCATACCTTCGACTTGTGTGTAACCTTGAGCTACTGAGGCGAGCCTTGTTGCGGATGACTTGTCCATCTTCATCTTGCTTGTTCAAACACCCATTTGGTTCCAATGACGTTTTGATCATCCTTGGGCTTCTCTACCAAAGTCCATACCTTGTTCCTCTCGAAGTTGTGTAGCTCTTCGTGCATAGCGTTCACCCAATCCGGGTCTTCAAGTGCTTCTTCTACCTTCATAGGTTCAATACTAGAGATAAATGAGTAATGCTCACAAAAGTTAGCTAAGCGAGTTTTAGAGCGAGTAATTCTCCCGGAGTTGATGTCATTGATCATTTGTTCCACAGGATGATTTTTCTTGACTCTTGCTCGGACGCGAGATAGCTTTTGTTGAGGTTGTGGCTGAGCTTCCTCATCATCTTCATCTTCCTCCTCTTCTTCTTCATTGTTGTTGGTGTTTTCTTGAGGCGGTGGAGAAGGAGGTTGTGGTGGATCTTCTTGTTGCACTTCCTCATCTTGGTGAGTTCCACTTGTGGAGGCCTCCATGTTGCCTTGAGGTTCATCTTGCCGTGAGGTAGGGGGCTCCACATATGTAGATGAGGTGCTCTCCTTCACTTCCATGGGACGGATCTTTCCAATAGGTAAATCTTGGATAGCTTCCGATGGGTCCTTGTCTCCTACATCAATAGGCATTTGCTCTACTTGCGAGCCATTAGATTCATCAAACTTCACGTCTACCGTCTCTTCAACCTTTCGGGTGAAATTATTGTAGACACGGTAGGTGTGGGAGTTTGATCCATAACAAAATTTAGACCAACGATGCTTATCAAGGATATAGCATTTCGAACCAAAGACACGAAAGTATCCCACTTGGGGTTTGTTACCGGTGAGGAGCTCGTATGAAGTCTTGCCGAGGAGCTTATGAAGATAAAGCCTGTTGATAGCATGACAAGCTGTCTCGACCGCTTCCCCCCAAAAATGCTTCGGTGTCTTGTATTCATCAAGCATCGTTCTCGCCATCTCTATGAGCATTCGGTTCTTCCTCTCAACAACTACATTTTGTTGAGGAGTGTACGTAGCCGAGAACTCATGTAGAATCCCTTCCTCATCGAGAAAAGAGTCTACATTGGCGTTCTTGAACTCCGTTCCATTGTCACTCCGAACTTTCTTGATCTTCACCTCAAATTGATTTTGGGCCTTTCTGGCGAAGGTTTTGAAGATTTTCTAAACCTGCGATTTGTCATCAAGGAAAAATACCCACGTAAATCTGGAATAATCATCAACTATAACTAGACCAAAGGAGTTACCACCAAGGCTTTTGTAAGCATTGGGACCGAAGAGATCCATATGAAGAAGCTCAAGCGGTCTCCTTGTGGTCATGATGTTCTTCACGGGATGACTTCCACCTACTTGTTTTCCTGCTTGACAAGCACTACAAAGTCTATCTTTGTCAAAGAGAACATCTTTAACGCCAAGAATATGATCACCTTTGATTAGCTTGTCTAGATTACGCATACCAACATGTCCAAGCCTTCTATGCCATAACCAACCTTTAGCGGATTTAGCAATGAAGCAAGCTCTAGGTTGGGCTTTCTTAGTGAAATCAACAATATATAGATCACCTCTACGGATACCGGTAAACGCCATGTTATGATTGTCACGACGAAGGACTTGGCAATCTACTTCGGTGAATAGCACATTGAATCCAAAGTCAGCTAATCTAGACACGGAAAGTAAATTGTATCCAAGTGATTCTACAAGCATGACATTTTGAATAGAGCTATCATGAGATATGGCCACCTTACCAAGGCCAAGTACCTTACCCTTGGAGTTGTCTCCAAAAGTCACATACTTGCGTGGACCATCGTTCTTTGCAAGCTCTCGAAACATGTCTTCGTCTCCGGTCATGTGGTCGGTGCATCCACTATCAAGAATCCACTCTTTTCCGCCGGATATGTAGTCTCTCAGATTTGCCTTAATATTGAGACTCTTCATGATCTTGTCTAGCTCGGTATCCGAATCGGAGTAATCATCATCATGCTCATGCTCATCATCATATTGACCCATAGATTGTTCATCATCAACACCTAGGTCAATTTGATAACTACTTGAATTAGTTTTGTCAATGTGACAATAATCATCGGAATGCAATACAAGAGCATTTCTAATTAGAACATTGATAAGCCCGGGATCACCCTTCTTTTCATAAGATCACGAAGCTCAAAGAAGCATTTATCAAAGTTGGGATCATTAGGCGCATCATATCAAATTCAATAGTCTTGTATAGAATTTCATCAAGACCTCTCAAAGAGTAGTCCGGATAAAGTTCTTCCAAGAACTTCCACATAGCATAAGCGCACTCAAAGTTTATAACGAGCTTAAGCAAGTTATCGGGTAACCCTCTAATGATAAGATTTACAGTCCTAAGGTTCTGAAGCAAATCAAGCTCTTCATCCATGGTAGGGTGCAAGGGGTCAAATGGAGGCACATAGGGGTTTCAACATATTTGCATAAGTTATGCGTCTTAAAGATAATAAGCATTTCAATCCTCCACGAGTTATAGGACACTCCATTAAGAATAGGCACTCTATGGCTAACACTCCCAAGCGTGAACACGTCCATCTTCCTCCAATGGTGTGTAAACCAAAGCAATGGAGACCAAAGCTCTGATACCAATTGAGGGATCGAAGAAGGTGAGAGTGTCTAGAGGGGGTGATTAGACTACTCGACAAGATAAAAATTCTGTCTTTTATCAAGGACAGATTTTGGCAGATTTTGCATAACACACAAGTCAAGTAGCACACTACACATGCAATTCTAGAGTATGGGCAGCGGAAAGTAAATTGCACAAGTAGTAAAGAGAAGTGGAGAAGATCAAACGCAATTTGGAGACGCGGTGATTTTTCTCGTGGTTCCGATAGGTGGTGCTATCGTACTTCCACGTTGATGGAGACTTCAACCCACGGAGGGTAACGGCTACGAGAGTCCACGGAGGGCTCCACCCATGAAGGGTCCACGAAGAAGCAACCTTGTCTATTCCATCATGGCCTACGCCCACGGAGGGCTAGCCTTACTCGGGGTAGATCTTCACGAAGTAGGCGATCTCCTTGCCCTTACAAACTTCTTGGTTCAACTCCACATCTCGACGGAGGCTCCCAAGCCAAACCTAACCAATCTTGAAGGCACCACCCTCCAAAAGGTAATAGATGCTGTAGATGATGATGAACTCCTTGCTCTTGTGCTTCAAATGATAATCTCCCCAACACTCAACTCTCCTCACTGATTTGGCTGTGGTGGAAGAAGGGATTGAGTGGAAAGCAACTTGGGAAGGCTAGAGATCAAGCTTCATATGGTGGGAGTGGAGCAACTTGATCTCAACACAAGGGTAGGTAGTTCTCTTCTTAGAAATGTAAGGTAGGAGTGGTAGTTCTTTCTGATGGCTCTCTCCACGAATGAAGAGGGGGTGGAGGGGTATTTATAGCCTCCACACAAAATCCAACCGTTACACACATTTGAGCAATCTCGGTGGGACCGAAGTTGACAACTCGGTGAGACCGAAAGTTCAAATAATGTGAACGTTGGGATTTTCGGTGGGACCGAAAATACAATCTCGGTTAGTCCGATTCATGCAATGACAAGAGCATGCCAATTTAGGTGGGACCGACTTCATCATCTCGGTGACACCGATTTGATGACAGAAGGTTACAGAAGCTTGGCAACTCAAGTTTCGGTGAGACCGAGTTCAGAATCGGAAAATCCGAGTTTTCTAGGGTTTGGCTTATGGCTGAGGTGGTTCATCTCGGTGTGACTGAGTTTGGAATATCGATGGGACCGAGACTACTTATGAGTGTATATGGCAGTGAAAGTTGCTGATAGTTTAGGAGATGTATCACTAAGCACTTGAGCAACGGATCATCATCATAACCTCATCCCTTTTAATAGTATTGGCTTTTCCTATGGACTCAATGTGATCTTGGATCACTAAACCAAAAATGGAGTCTTGAGCTTTTACCAATGCTTGCCTTAGCATTTTGAGGGGTCCACCTCTTCAGTCCTTTTGCCATGCCAATGTGATTGAATTTCCTGAAACATACTTTATGAAAGCATTAGTCCAACCACAAAGTATGTTGTCATTAATTACCAAAACCACCCAGGGAGCAAATGTGCTTTCAATTGTCCTTACGAGAAGCGGGAAGACAATGGTGGCAAGTTCATCCAAAAAGACAAAGCCAAGTCCTTCCCCAACAAGAACAACTTCGCCAAGAAGACTCCCACTCGTGGGTTGGTGGTTCAAGAAGAATACCAAGAGGATGATGATGATGAAAATGAAGAAGCGATGGCCATGGCATCCGTTGCCATTGCTACTACTCCCCGGGTGTCTCTCTTTGATTCACCCAACGAGAACATCACCGCCAAGTGCCTCATGGCTAAAGCTTCAAACAAGGTGTTTGCTTCTGGTGGGGGATCATGGTTGCTCGATAGTTGAGTAACAAATCATATGACCGGGAGCAAGGACTCGGTGGTGGACGTGCAAAAGATTCCATCTATGCCCACCAATGTCGAATGGGGTGATGCATCACATTCTACAGTATTGGGTCTCGGCAAGGTTGTCATTTCTCATGATCTAACGATGGAGAAAGTCATGCTTATTGAGTCCCTTGCATACAATTTGCTTTCCGTTCGTCAACTTGCACTCATGGGTTTTGCTACTTTCTTTGACACTGATACCGTGGCCCTCTTGTGGAGCAAGACTCTTAAAGTAGCCTTTGTTGGGCATGTCGGGAACAGTCTCTACGTGATTAACTTTTTGGAGCGACCCACTAAGACCGCGACATGCCTAATGGCTAAAGTTGACGTGGGATGGCTTTGGCATCGCCGTTTGGCCCACGTCAATATGAGATCTTTGCAAAGACTTCTCAAGGGGGACCATGTCCGTGGACCAACAAATGTTAGTTTTGCCAAAGATCGTGCTTGCAGTGCTTGTATCAAAGGAAAGCTTCATGAGAAGGCTCACCCTCCATCAACCATCATCTACTCAAAGAGACCCTTGGAGCTCCTTCACATGGATCTCTTTGGGCCTCCATCTTTTGATAGTCTTGGAGGTAGGAAGTATTGCTTGGTGATTGTGGATGACTATTCAAGATACACTTGGGTATACTTCTTCAAGAGGAAGAGTGAGACTCAACAAACCATCATCGACCTTGCAAATGAAGCTCAACGTCAAAATAATGCAAAGATCTTGACAATAAGAAGTGACACCAGCACCGAGTTCAAGAACTACACCTTGGATGAGTTTCTCAGTGATGAGGAGATCAAGCATCAATATGTTGCACCTTATACTCCTCAACAAAATGGTGTAGCGGAGAGGAAGAACCGGACGTTGATGGATGCGGCAAGAACCATGATGGCAGAGTTCAAGTCTCCATACAACTTTTGGGCCAAATCCATCAACACCGCATGTCATGCATCCAATCGGCTCTATCTCCGCAAAGGCTTGAACAAGACCCCTTATGAGATACTCACCTGCAACAAGCCCAACCTCAAGTACTTCCGGGTGTTTGGTTGTAAGTGTTTCATTCTCAAGAAAGGTGTTCGTTTGTCTAAATTTGAGGCTAGAGCTCATGAGGGCATATTTGTTGGTTATGCTACAAACTCTCATGCTTACCGTGTTCTCAACAAGTCCACGGACTCATTGAGGAGACGGTAACATGGAGTTTGATGAAAATAACTTGCTCCCAAGTGGAGCAAAGTGGTACTTGTGATGTAGGTGATGAAATTCCTCCCCAAGCCATAAGAAGAATGGGTATTGGTCAAATTCTACCCATTGAGGAACCCCTTGTGGCGAAGGAGAAGGACAATGCTCTACTCAAGTGGAGCCATCACCTCACCAAGACCCACACGCTTCCAAAGAACAAAGTGAATGCCCTCAACCTCGTGAACAAGACCAAGGGCAAGATCAACCTCAAGATGGTGGTGAACCTCTAAATGATGCCCAAGGTCAAGTTCTCCCCCTCGAGCAAGTTCAAGATCAAGAGCAAGCTCAAGATCAAGAACAAGCTCAAGACGGCGCTTAAGATGATCAAGTCAACCCTCTTCCTTCCACACCCGAGGAGGAATTAGAGCGTCATGCCGCGAAGATTGCTTCCAAGCTCACCACCCAAGGCCATCACATGGAAAATGTGGTTGGAAGCCTAAGAAACGGGGTAAGCACTCGTAGACAATTAGCAAACTATTGTGAACATCACGCGTTTGTCTCTTGTGTTGAACCCCAAAAGATCTATGAGGCGCTCGAAGACTCGGATTGGCTCAATGCCATGCATGGAGAACTCAACAACTTCGAGTACAACAAAGTATGGAGATTGGTGCCAAGGCCATCGGGGAACCACAACGTCATTGGAACCAAGTGGATCTTCAAGAACAAGCAAGATGCTCATGGGAACGTCATTCGCAACAAGGCAAGATTGGTAGCACAAGGCTACTCCCAAGTCGAGGGTATCGACTACGGTGAAACCTTTGCTCCCATTGCTCGTCTTGAATCCATATGTTTGTTGATTGCCTATGCTTCCCATCACAACTTTAAGTTGCAACAAATGGATGTGAAAAGTGCTTTTCTTAATGGTCCTATTAATGAGTTGGTTTATGTCAAACAACCCCCGGGTTCGAGGATCCCTACTTTCCGGATCATGTGTATCAACTCGATAAGGCACTCTATGGCCTTAAACAAGGCCCACATGCGTGGTATGACCACCTTACCGAGTTGTTACAAGATTGTGGATTTGAGGTGGGACTAATCGACCCCACTCTTTTTACTAAGAAGGTCAAAGGGGAGTTGTTTGTATGCCAACTATATGTTGATGATATTATCTTTGGTTCTCCTAACAAAGCTTTCAATGAGGAGTTTGCCGCTCTCATGACCTCTAAGTTCAAGATGTCTTCGATGGGAGAGTTGAAGTTCTTCCTTGGTTTTGACATCAAACAAAGAAGAGAAGGAACCTTCACCAACCAAGCCAAATACACTCAAGACATGCAAAAAAGATTCAAGCTAAGTGATGTCAAGCCGGCTACTACTGCAATGCCCACCAAGTGCCAACTTGACATTGATCCCAATGGTAAAGCGGTGGATCAAAAGGTATATCGCTCCATGATTGGCTCCTTGCTTTACCTTTGTGCATCTAGACCGGATATCATGTTGAGTGTGGGGATGTGTGCATGGTTTCAAGCCACACTGAAGGAAAGTCACTATGTGGCGGTCAAGCGAATCTTTCGATATTTGGCTCATACCCCAAACTTTGGCTATTGGTACCCAAGAGGAGCAAACTTCAAGCTTGATGGTTTTACGGATTCCGATTGGGCGGGAGACAAAGTGGATAGGAAGTCCACTTCCGGAGGGTGCCAGTTTCTTGGGTGCTCTTTGGTGATTTGGTCTTCCAAGAAGCAAAGTTGTGTGTCTCTCTCGTCCACCGAAGCGGAATATGTGGCGGCCGGTAGTTGTTGTGCACAACTCCTATGGATGAGGCAAAGTTTAAAGGAATACGGTGTCACTTGTGACAAAGTGCCTCTTTGGTGTGACAACGAAAGTGCCATCAAGATTTCTCTCAACCCGGTGCAACACTTCAAGACGAAGCATATTGAGATTAGGTATCATTTCATCCGGGATCACATTATACGAGGGGAGATCGAGCTCAAGTATGTCAACACTCATGATAACCTTGCAGATATTTTCACAAAGCCCTTGGATGAAGCAAGATTTCGCGAGTTAAGGCATGAGCTAAATATCATTGATTCGAGCAATGTGACTTGAACCCTTGCACCCCGCACCACACTCAACTTGTTGTCTAGTTTAGGTGTAGGCATGGACATAGGGGGAGTGTTGTTCTCTCAATGAACTCTCCCTCCCCCCATTATGCATAAAACGATCAACTCTGTCACATTAGCCATGTTTGATGGTACTTGTGTTTCAAAGACGAGTTTTGGTCATGGGCCCAAGGATAATTCTTCGCGGTGCCATACCAATTGAGTCAAACATAGGTGGCTTCGGCCACCGCCCTGTCTTAAGAGAGAGGACTGAGCTCGCTCTGCTTGTGTGCGGTCGTTTTTGTTTTCCCTTCGTTCTTATCCCTGTTCTTAGTATTTGGTTTCTCTTAGTTGTTGTCCCGTTTGTCTTGTTATCTTCTTTTGGTCTGGGCTTTGGTGGTCGGGCGGTACAACCGGTGTCACGGGCGGTTCTACCGCTGATACCTGGTTGTACTGCCCCAGTTGGGTTGCTTTCGGTGCTTGGCGGTTAATACCGCCCATTTTCACTGGGGCCTCTCCGTCCGGTACTACCGGTTGTCTCCGGGCGGTACTTCCGGTGCCCTTCAGGAAACAGAGGTACCGCCCACTACAATCTTTCAGCACCTGACTTGCGGTACAACCGGTCCTAGGAGCAGTTCTACCGCTGCGCGGTTATGGGCCTATTTATATCTGACGGGGCGAAGGGTTTTCTTCGTTTTCCCCTTCGTCCCCGTACGCCTCCTCCTTGCCAAGCCGCCGGTCACCTTTGCCCCACCCCGGAGTGCGCCCTGCACTTCGGACCCGTGGGCTCTCCGTGGAGGCCTTCCGATCTTCTCCCATGGATGGTGGTAATGCCCTTGTTCTTTGTTCTTTGTTCTAGGGTTTCTTCTTGTTTTAGGGCATTACTTTAACCTCCTAGTTTAGTGTTTGTTCTTTGGTTGGGAGAGATCGTTGTTTTTCTTGTGTCTATGCAGTACCTAGAACTCCGTATATTGCTTGTGTGATTTGCACATCTTGAATAGATCTAACTACCCTGGTAGTGCCACTGTCAGCAGTTCTACCGGCCAGACGGGCGGTACAACTGATGGGGCGGTACTACCGGTGGGAGATCCGGTACAACCGGAATGTATGAACCACACAGCACTGTTCTGGTTTCTATGTTGTTGCATTTTTCATGTGCTTTCTTCTCATTCTTGTTGGTTTTCGTGTGTTCCCTTCGTGTTTGTGTTCAGGTGGCTCTAGTTCTCGCTCTGCTCCTCACAAGACCAAGAAGAGGGCTTGAAGGACTCTACGCCCGGCTGTGTCTGCTAATGAAGAGGAAGTTGAGATCCCCACCAAGCCCACTCACCGTGAAAAGTCTGCTGCTGCCAAGCAACGTGTGGTAATGCCACTCCACCATTGGAACGCCAAGGATTGGGAACGCTCAAAGAATCCTTATGTGGTTCCTGTAGCTCCTCGTTGGACCACTGTTCAGTTTCGGAATGAGATGCAAGTACGGATTGTTCACTAACTCTTTGAGCACAACAAGAACAGATATGCCAAGTAGTGGACCATCGATCTTGATCATTGGAGGAACAACCTGGAGTATTTTGATGAGGCTTTGGCTCTTTGTGAGGAGTTTGATCTTGTCAAGCTCATGTCCGTCAACTGTGACTTTGATGTTCAACTCATCCATCAGTTCTATGCCACCGTTCACTTTGGAGAAGATGACGCACGCACCCTCACTTTCATGTGCCGTGATGAGCTCTTTCAAGTTCCCTGGAGGACCTTTTGCAATGCTATTGGGTACGATGATACCGGTCTGGAAAGAAGGGGTGGCATTCGCCCCCATGATCATCCTGACCCCATGCCTAAGGAGAAGCTTGCCCCTCTGTACATTCGGGGCCGTGGTATTATTGGTGAATCTAAGGATTTGGTGAAGGTCTATGACATCATGCATCGTGTTTTTTGCAATGTGCTTCTGCCCAAAGTGGGGAATCAAGGTGAAATCCATGGCTATCTTGTTGACTTGATGGTTGCTATGAAGACCAAGGTGGGATCTGGGGAGACGTTTGATGTGTCCAACTGGCGGTGGCACGAGATGTAAAACATGGTCATCTACAGGAAGGTCCCCATTTATGCTCCGTTTGTCATGTGCTTTATGAACTCCGTGTGGGAAGTTCGCCGTCCTGGAGAGCCCCTCACCTCTCCTAACAATCTTACCATTCATGAAGTCAAGATCCTTAAGAAGAAGAAGCACGCCGAGCCACGTTTCCCTGCTGATGCTCCTGAGGATGTCTATGCCACTTATGACGATGAGGATTTTGAGTTGGAGCCAGGGGCCAAGCCCTCGTGGGTGGACAAGCTCGCTGCCAAGGTGAAGAAGACTTTCTGCCTTCAGTATGATATCCAGAAGAGGATGTATGAGGCACATGTCAATGAGAAGCATGCCCGGCGTCGCCAAATTGCTATGATGAGGCACCTCAACATGTCGGTTCTGAGTGGTTCTGAGAAGAGCATCACACCGGAGGAGCGTTGGATATCTTCCAACAGCACCTGGACTGATGATGAAGCCCCCCTCAGCCCTCCACCACCTTTACTGCTGCTGATGATATCATGGAGGACTCATATCGGGACGATGAAGAAGTTTCTGATAAAGGTGAAGATTCTGACAATGATGAAGATCCAGATGCTACCGAGGAGTCAGAGGAGGACGACTGAGCCTGGGGCGATAGCTTCGCTCTCTTCCTTTTTGGTGTCCTGATGCCAAGGGGGAGAGAGTGTGATAGGACTCGGGAGTTGGATGGGTGGTTGCGTAGTGTGTGTCTCGTGTTGAACTTGTCTTTGGTCTCCAGTTGAACTTTGGTCGTTCTCGGTTTGCTTTGTGTGGATTTTGTGCCACTCCTGCTATCTTATCTTTATGCTTGTTGGTCCTTATTGGTAGTATTGCTCTTGTTTCATTATGTTGGATACCTTCATGTTATGTGCTTTAAGTGGCGAGCCTATAAAATCTAGGGGGAGTCTCGACCTTGAAGTATGCCCATGCTCTCTTACATCTAGTTCTACTTGGGGCACACATCTAGGTGGAGCTCCGACTAGATTCTATAGACTTCTATCTTATATCGTGTTGTTGTCAGCATCCACCAAAAAGGGGGAGATTGAAAGGGCATTTCCCTACCTTATGTTTTGGATGATGATGACAACCCTTTGTTGGTCTAATCCCGTGCTAAATGTTTTAGGTTCTCGATGATTAGGCTTACATCAGTTAGTGGTTCTCTCTCGAAGGAATCAATTGAAGACGGAATCCTCTACGCTTTTTATCTCTTTGGTCGTAGGGATCCCATACTATCAAGAGGGAATCCACTTTGGAAAGAATAGTGGAATCCATTCACGTACACCTCCATCACCCCTCTTTTGTCGAGAGAGTGCCTCCATTTTAATTTAATCTTTGCTGTGTTTTCCCAGCGGTTGTACCGCTCGTCCGAGCGGTTGTATCGCTGGCTCTTGGCGCTTCCCTACCTTTGTCAAGTGGTGGTACCTCTGCCTCCGGGCGGAGGTAACGCCACCTGACTCTGCAAAGACTAGCAGTGGTTGTTCCGTCCATGCACCGCCCATGTACCGGTCATGCTTTTGTTTTTATGCGGTGGCTGGGCGGTGGTGGCCCGGTTGGTTCGGTTGTTCCTTATCAACCGGTACAAGCGGAGGTTCGAGTGGTTCTTCCGCTCATACCTTAGCCGCTCAAGCGCTCAAGGCCAAGCGGTTGCACCGGCCCTGCACCGCCCAACTACCGCCCTCAAGGGTGACTCCGTTCTGTTTCGGTGCGGTAGTTGTGCGGTGGCTGGGCGATTGGTCCGGTTATTTTCTAATGACCGGTACTACCACCGGATGGCCCGGTGGTACCACCTGGTAGGGTTCTGCAGCTACATCGGGAGTCCCGGTTGTACCGGGACAAGGAGCGGTTGTACCGCTGCAGTACTGAAAACGCAGTAACGGTTGGATTTTTGTGGGCTGCTATGTAAGGTGGTTCTTCCACCTACCACGCTGACCTCTTACCTCTCTCACTCCACCATTAATGCTCTCAAGCTCTCTTGCCCAATCTCTCTCTCTAGCCACTCAAACTTGTTGATTTCCTAGGGATTGAAGGAGGAGACCTAGATCTACACTTCCACCAAAGGATATTTGCTTCCCCCATACTTTCTAGTGTGGATTTTGTTACTCTTGGGTGCTTGAGCACCCTA
This sequence comes from Aegilops speltoides, assembly GCA_021437245.1. Taxonomy (NCBI): domain Eukaryota; kingdom Viridiplantae; phylum Streptophyta; class Magnoliopsida; order Poales; family Poaceae; genus Aegilops; species Aegilops speltoides. The sequence continues at coordinate 41,597 of JAHHZJ010003011.1, read as the reverse complement.
GACGGTTGAGGTCACCTCGAAGCCATATTCCATTGTGGTGAAGCTTCGTGGTTTTGTTGGGAGCCTCCAACTGTTGTGGAGATTGCCCCAACCTTGTTTGTAAAGGTCCGGTTGCCGCCTTCAAGGGCACGAATAGTGGAATCACGACATCTTGCATTGTGTGAGGGCGTGAGGAGAATACGGTGGCCCTAGTGGCTTCTTGGGGAGCATTGTGCCTCCACACCGCTCTAACGGAGACTTACTTCCCCTTAAAAGGAAGGAACTTCGGTAACACATCCTCGTCTCCAACGGCTCCACTCTTGGTTATTGCATGCCTTTACTCTTGCAAGCCTACTTGTGTTGTATCCCTTGCTTGCTTATGTGTAAGTTGTTGTTGCATCATATAAGTTGCTCACATAGTTGCATATCTAGACAACCTATTTTGTTGCAAAGTTTAATTTGGTAAAGGAAAGCTTAAAAATTGTTAGTTGCCTATTCACCCCCTGAGGGAGTCCTGGAGTAGGGGGTGTCCGGATAGCCGGACTATCATCATCGGCCGGACTCCAAGACTACGAAGATGCAAGATTGAAGACTTCGTCCCGTGTCTGGATAGGACCTTCCTTGGCGTGGAAGGCAAGCTTGTCAATACGGATATGTAGATCTCCTACCATTGTAACCGACTCTCTGTAACCCTTGCCCTCTCCGGTGTCTATATAAACCGGATGGTTTTAGTCCGTAGGATGAACAACCATTACAACAATCATACCATAGGCTAGCTTCTAGTGTTTAGCCTCCTTGATCTCGTGGTAGATCCACTCTTGTACTACCCATATCATCAATATCAATCAAGCAGGAGTAGGGTTTTACCTCCATCGAGAGGGCCCGAACCTGGGTAAAAACATCGTGTCCCTTGTCTCCTGTTACCATCCGCCTAGGCGCATTCGGGACCCCCTACCGAGATCCGCGGTTTTGACACCGACATTGGTGCTTTCATTGAGAGTTCCTCTGTGTCGTCACCGATAGGCTTGATGGCTCCTTCAATCATCAACAAACACGCAGTCCAGATTGAGACTTTTCTCCCCGGATAGATCTTCGTGTTCGGCGGCTTTGCACTGCGGGCCAATTAAGCAGCCTTCGGAGCAGATCGAAGCTACGCCCCAGCGTCAGTCAGATTTGGAAGCCTAAACTTCACGGCCGACATCCGCGGAGACTTGATCTTCGATGGATTCGAGCAACAGCCGAGCGCGCCGCACCGTCACGATGGGCATGATTTAGCTCTGCCGCCGGACAGTGCCCTGGAAGCCACACATGAGTCCGCTCCGACCCCTAGTTTGGAGCCGACCGCGCAGATAGAGGACAGGTGGCTGTACACCGCCTCGGGAGCTGCAATCTCTATGGCGATGGAACCGAATACTGACCTTGTCCCTCGTAAAGCTCGTGACTCTGAAGTGCCGGACTCCTCGCCGGACTCCGAACCTCCTGCGCCCCTACCAATCGAATCCGATTGGGCGCCGATCATGGAGTTCACCGCCGTGGACATCTTTCAGCACTCACCCTTTGGTGACATTCTGAATTCGCTAAAATATCTCTCGTTATCAAGAGAGCCCTGGCCGGATTGCGGTCAGAACGGTTGGGATGCGGACGACAAAGAAATTCAAAACCCACCCACCACCCACTTTGTAGCCACTGTCGACGATCTAACCGACATGCTAGACTACGACTCTGAAGACATCGACGGTATGGACGACGATGCGGAGACGACCAAGAACCAGCGCCTACGGGGGACTGGAAGACCACCTCGTCATATGACATATACATGGTGGACATCCCAAAGGATGGGAACGGCAAAGAAGCAGCGGGGGCAGATTCCTCTAAGAAACAGCCCAAGCGCCGACGTCAGCAGCGCCGCTCTAAATCCCGCCACAGCAAGAATGGAGATTCCGGCACCTGAGATAATAACACCCCAGAGAGTGCCGAGGACAACCCCCTGCAGCAAGATTCAGCGCAGGAGGACGCAGAAGCCAGCCCTCACGAGAGAGTGGCAGGCGAAGAGGTCGAGGATGACAATTACATGCCTCCCTCCGGAGACGAGGCAAGCCTCAACGACGAAGAATTTGTCGTGCCCGAGGATCCCGTCGAACAAGAGCGTTTTAAACGCAGGCTTATGGCCACGGCAAACAGCCTAAAGAAAAAGCAGCAACAGCTCAGAGCTGATCAAGACTTGCTGGCCGACAGATGGACCGAAGTCCTCGCGGCCGAAGAGCATGTACTCGAACGACCCTCTAAAAGCTACCCAAAATGCAGGTTGCTCCCAAAATTACAGGAGGAGGAGTATAAACCCTCATTACCAGCGCATAATACGGCAGACCGACCACCTCGTGGCCGCGATAGAGAGGCATCTAGGCCCTGCACCAGAACCGTACCCCGGCACCGCTCGAAAAGTGCGAAGCCACGAGGGAATGCGCCGGACTTGCGAGACATATTGGAGGACAAGGCAAGACAATCAAGATCGATCTACGGATCACGTGGGCGCCCCATGATGCGCGACGACTACCGTCATGCCGGATACAGCAACTCCGGTCGGGCCGAACACAGTAGACAAAGCTCTCTTGAGCTACGTCGTGATATTGCCCGATATAGGCGCCAGACACCCACTATGCTTCACAGATGAAGTAATGGATCATCAAATCCCTGAAGGGTTTAAACCCGTAAACATTGAATCCTACGATGGCACAACATACCCCGCGGGTTTGGATCGAAGATTATCTCCTTCATATCCATATGGCCCGCGCTGACGATCTCCACGCCATCAAATATCTCCCACACAGGCTTAAAGGACCAGCCCGGCATTGGCTTAACAGCTTGCCAGCAGAGTCAATTGGGTGTTGGGAGGACCTGGAAGTCGCATTCCTCAACAACTTCCAGGGCACATATGTGCGACCACCAGACGCCGATGACCTAAGCCACATAATTCAGCAGCTAGACGAATCGACCAGACAATTCTGGACATGGTTCCTAACAAAGAAAAATCAAATCGTCGACTGTCCGGATGCAGAGGCCCTCGCAGCCTTCAAACACAACATCATGACGAGTGGTTGGTCCGGCACCTAGGACAGGAAAAGCCGAAATCCATGGCAGCCCTCACATCACTCATGACCCGCTTACGTGCGGGGAGGACAGCTGGCTAGCCCGCGATAACAACCTCGGCAAAAATGCTGGCAGTCCGGATACTAAGGACCGCAATGGCAGGTCGCGTAGAAACAAAAACAAACGCTGCGTTAACGGCGATAACACCGAGGATACGGCAGTCAACGCCGGATTCAGAGGCTCTAAACCCGGTCATCGGAAGAAGCCATTCAAAAGAACCACCCCGGGTCCGTCCAATTTGGACCGAACACTCGACCGCTCTTGCCAGATACATGGCACCCCTAAAAAGCCAGCTAATCATACCAACAGGGATTGTTGGGTATTCAAGCAAGTAGGCAAGTTAATTGCCGAAAACAACGACAAGGGTTGCATAGCGATGACGAGGAAGAGACCCGGCCGCCGAACAGTAGAGGATAGAAGGGTTTCCTCCCACAAGTGCGGACGGTAAACATGATATACGCAACCCACATACCCAAGAGGGAGCGGAAGCGTGCACTTAGGGATGTATATGCGATGGAGCCAGTCACCCCGAAGTTCAATCCATGGTCCTCTTGCCCAATCACTTTTGATTGAAGAGACCACCCCACCAGTATCCGCCATGGCTGATTCGCCGCATTGGTTTTAGACCCAATCGTCGATGGATTTCACCTCACGAGTCCCGATGGACGGCGGCGGCAACTGAACCTGCTTTATCGGGACACGGTCGCCAAGATGGGCATAGACCCCTCAAGGATTAAACCTACAAAGACGACCTTCAAAGGCGTCATACCAGGTGTAGAGGCCAATTGTACAGCCTCGGTTACACTGGAAGTGGTCTTCGGATCCCCGGATAACTTCCGAAGCGAGGAGTTAATCTTCGATATAGTCCCGTTCCGCAGCGGCTATCATGCTCTGCTCGGACGAACCGTGTTTGCAAAGTTCAACGCGGTGCCACATTATGCATACCTCAAGCTCAAGATGCCAGGCCCTCGAGGAATCATCACGGTCAACGGAAACACGGAACGCTCCCTCCAAATGGAGGAACATACAGCGGCTCTCGCGGCAGAAGTATAGAGCAGCCTCTTAAGGCAATTCTCAAGTCCGGCCGTGAAGCGACCGGACATGGCCAAGCGCGCCCGGAGTAACATACATCAAGACCACCTGGCACGTTCCGAGCAAGAGTTGCAATGCGGCCCCAACCCCAGCCCTTGCATAATTGCAAGTCCAGTCCTTCGCGTACATCATTACGCTCTGGAGATACCATGGGCATAGGGGGAGGGGCACGACCACGACAGGCCCAGAGTACGGTTTAACCACACAAGGGGCTCCCAAGTACGTCGGTCTTTTTCTTCTTCTTTTTTCTTATCCACAGGACTCCGTTCACGGAGGCCTTATGCGGCGATGAACTGCCGAACTCACGATGCAATAGCGAGGGAAGGAGAAAGGCTACGACGAACACTAAGGTGGTCTCCATTACGAGCATTAAATCTGTTTAATACACCATTCCGCAGCCTACCCCTGGAGGGGGACATGTTTAAATAGTCCAATCCCTTGCTTACCGCACTATTTGTATCGCTCCGTATTCATGGCAGCATTTCTGAATAAACAATGCATCACTTTTTGCTTATAGCCGCATTTCTTTTTATATATATATATGTTCATTTACGACATCCTGCATCCGTACACTTTGGTACGGCCGAATACACCAGGGGCTTATGTTCCTCGCATTATGGTGTGATAAGTCCGAACACTTTCCCAAGTGCGGAACCCTGAACTTATAGCATTATATGCATCGGCTCCGAATCATGTCTTGGGTCAATAGTTGGGTTTGCCCGGCTCCCATGTTTTGGTACCTTACGTTCCATTTTATCGGCTAAGGTAGCACTGGGAGAACCACTGCGATTGCGCCCCGGTTGAGCTGGGCGAGCGCCTCAGTGGGGAAAGCTAAAACTGACCGTCAGAATAAGGCAAGAGCTGGTCGCTGTTCGAGAGGTCTTTTCGAGTCCCTAAAGACTTATGCCGCATAGAGCGAGGAACAGGCTTTGTCCGGCCCAGGTGTGGATAGTGCCCCAAACTCGGTCTTCTGAATACTAGGGGCTTCGCCAAAATTTAAAATTATAGAATTCTATGGCTAAGTGAGAGTGTTCAAGCATTATAAGTCCGGTTGCCTTGTTCGTTGTGTTGGCGCCTCCTAGATGGACCCAAAATGGGAACAAGAGCGCTCAAGTTTATCCCAACACCCCAGCACTTTCGTGGCATGGGGGCTGAAGCCGACGACTTGCCATCTCTCGATTTGATAAGCGGCCGCCTGAAGGTAATATTTTAAATCAATAGCGTTCTTTGGCGCACATGAACAAAGTTTTCAGATGCGAGGATAACACGTTGCGAGTCTAATCAAATATTACATCTTTGGAGCACTCATCCGCAATCTTGCGGGCACCCTTCAGGACACTCTTATAATACATTTCGGGCATGCGGTACTCCTTGCCGCCCGGCGCGTCTGTGAAAGCTTCTCGACATCCAGCCTGCCCGAGTGCACTTTTGCGGTCAAGGGCCAGCAGGCACCTTCAATGCAAAGGGCGCTTGACGACTTCCACCCAGGGACACACATCCACCAGCCGCCGCACTAAGCCGAAGTAGCTCCCAGGCATGGCCTCCTCGGGCCATAGCCGAACTATGAGGCCCTTCATGGCATGTTCGGCTACCTTGTGGAGCTCGACCAGCTGCTTTAGCTGGTCGCTCAGGGGCACCGGATGTCCGGCCTCAGCATACTGAGACCATAAGACCTTCTCCGTCGAGCTCCCCTCCTCCTCCTCGGACCACTCAAGGTTCTGCTTTAAAGCATCGACCTTCGCAGTCAGTGCGGCAGAGGTCAGCAGCGCAGCCTGCAATCACATATTGACATAATTTTTAGACCTCCTGCGTATATCTTTTTAGATCCTCATCCGGCTTTTCTTTACGAACACCGAACCGAGCATCGAGGCTCTGTCTATGCGGTATTACATTACATATTTTAAATTTCTTACCTCAAAGCCCGTTAGAAGGATCTTTGCGAGCTTGGTCAGCCCGCTCTTGGCGGCTGAACCTTTTCAATCACCGCACCCATGATAGTGCGGTGTTCTTCGATGGAAGAGCCGTTGGCGCCTCCAACAAGTTATCTGGCGCCTCGGTTGGGCGGAGGCCGCCGGTGTCCGGTCTTGCCCTTCTTACGAAGGGCCGCCTACGGACTCGAGAACCACTACAGTTCGGTTGGTCCGGCGCAAAATCCGGAGGCTGCCTTGCGGCACCTCTGAGCCTCCTCCTCTGATGGGTCCCCTCACAGGATCCCACCTCGGCGTCGTCAGCGTCACGGGGAGTTGAGGCGGTCGGAAGGGAATCCACATCCAACGGAGCCAAGGACCCGCTCGATGAAGCGGGAAGATCATCCTCGGCCGGACTACTGGTAGTATGCGGCATTAGAAGGGCACTACATGGCACAAGAGAAATTATAAATCATTGAGGAATCCGGATACTTACGATCTTGCGGGGCTTGGCCCTTGAGGCGATCCCGTCGCCGTCACCGGCGTTGGCGGGCGATCGGAGGAAGGACCTTCCTTCTTGGACCCTTGGCCTCCCCGTTGGGAAGCCTTCCTTTATTCTCTCCCCCTCTTGGGGAGGCCTCTTTCTCCTCCTCGTCTTTGGGAGAGTCCGACTTCGCAGCCATCGGACGATGAGTCCGATACCACTGGCGCCGGGAACTTCTTGGGGTTCCGTGGCCTACTTCTTAACCTTCTTCTCGGCACCACATAAAGTGCGGGACTAGCAACCCGTCAAGCGGGTATCCGCTGGAGTCTTGAGGAGAGCCGGACGGTTAACCTGTCCGGACGTCCTCTGCCAGTCCTGTTAAAGGCATGGGGAATTTTAAATCCACATAGAGTCAAACTATGAAAGAAATGAATGTCCCATAAAGGATAACATATCTTACCGCGCTGGCCGGGCGCCGCGTGCTGAATCCGCGATCTTCAGTTGCGGATGCGGGGGCTTCTCACCCCTTGAACAGCAACCTCCAGGCCGCTTTGTACGTTGTGTCGATGAACCCGCTAAGGGTCTGGTGCTGTGCCGGATCAAACTCCCACAGATTGAAGGCCCGTTGTTGGCAGGGGAGAATCCGGCGGACGAGCATGACCTGGATCACATTGACAAGCTTAAGCTTCTTGTTCACCAGTGTAACGCCCCGGATTCGATGCGCCAGGTGTCTGCCAGTTATTCGCCGTCTTTGCCTTGTCATTTGCTTGCGTGTTGCATTTTTTCATGTCATCATCTGCATTTCATATCATGTCATCATGTGCATTGCATTTTGCATACATGTTCGTCTCATGCATCCGAGCATTTTCCCCGTTGTCCCTTTTGCAATCCGGCACTCCTATGTCCTCCGGCGTCCCCCTTTTGCCTCTTCTCTTGTGCGGGTGTTAAACTTTCTCGGAATGGCCCGAGGTTTGTCAAGCGGCCTTGGTATAGCACCGGTAGACCGCCTATCAAGTTTCGTACCATTTGGAGGTCGTTTGATACTCCAACGGTTAACCGGCTAACCGCAGAGGCCTCCTTCTCCTTGCAGCCCAACACCCCTTCCAAAGTGACCCAAAACCCACCTAACTCCCCTCCATGCTCTCGGTCGTTTGATCACGATCGCGTGGCCAAAAACCGCACCTCATTTGGACTCTCCTAGCTCCCTCTACCTATAAATATGTGGCCTCCCCCGAAATTCCCGCAGTCCAAACCCTAGCCCCGCTCCCCTCGCGCACCGGACATGTCCACTCCGGCCGGACATGTCCATCTTCCACCTCACCCCGGCCAATCCGGCCTCGCCACGTCAGCGCGGCCGCCTCCCTCCACATATCAGTCGCCGCCACGTCACCCTCGCCCGCGCCCGCTCTCACCTCCGCCCGCCCGCCGCCAGGCAGGCGGCCTGCCGGGCAGATCTGGGCAGCCGCCTGTCCCGCGCCCAGCGCCCGCCAGCAGCTGCCGCTCGCTGCCGGCCAGAATCCGCCCAGCGCCGCCCGCCGGCTGGGCCGTCGCCGCCCGCCGCCCGGCTGGCGCCTCCGTCGCCGCGCCTGCCCGCGCCCGCCAGCGCCTCCTCCCGCCTCCCGCCGGAAGCGCCGCCGCCGCCGCCGCCTCGCGCGCCCGCCGTTAGCGCCGCCTTCCTCCGCCGCCCTCGCCCGCTCCGCGGCGAAGCTCCCTGCCGGAGCCGCCAGCGCCGGTCTTGACCCCGCTCTCCTCCCGCGGCCCTCCGCCTCCGGCGTCCCCTCGCCGGACCAGCGCCTCGGCGGCCCTGCCCAGCTCCGCCACCGGCCGCCGCCTCCCTCAACTCCGGCGAACTCCGTCGGCCTTGGAGTCTGTGCCTCCGATCAAGATCTGGAAGAAGAGGTTGCCCCCGTTTCACTAAATCCCGAGTATTTGACATAATCATGCCATGTTCATGCCATCACATCTCTGCATCCGTTGCTCTGTTTCGTGCGTGTAATATGTCCATTTGTTCGACTCGACGAGTACTTCATTTCATTTCATTGCATCATTTTCATTTGAGCTCATGTTGATGCCCGAAATGCTGTTGGAAGAGTGCATGTTGATGTTAATCTGCTGAAACTGTTATAACTTGCTCATTTATCATTTTTGCCATGATTGATGTGTGCATCCTATGAGGTTGTTGTCTTCATGTATGTTGATCTATGCCATGCCATCTTTCCAGGGGTGCCAACCATGTATTTTTGTGAGTTGTGTAGTGAGTGCATCAAGCTTGTTAAGTAGGGTAGTTCTTTGTTCTTTGTTTTCTGACAGATTCTGTTATATTTTGTTGCTATGTTAACATGTTGCTACTAATCATTCTATGCATAATCTGGAGATGCTCTATAAACATGTTTTGATCTACATGTCTTTCTCTATCCATTCATGCCCTTGGTTGCAATCATAGCCTGCTGGAACATGTTGTAATATTGCTCCAAAGTTGCTTGAAATTGTTGCTGTCAACCTGTTAACATTAAGTTCACTAGTTCCCATGTGTTTTGCTAGTGATCCATGCACCCTATGAACTTGCTCTTGCCATGTATAGCTTCACAAACATGCCTTCTTACTGTTGGTTGCCTTTCCATGCCATGTATTGCTCTGTGGTGAGTGGTTCAAGCATACGAACATGCCTACTTCTTGTTGTTCCTGCCATGTTTGAATCTATAATATAACTTGCCATGTTTACATGGGTGCCATCATATTTTACATGCCCTTTTGGCTCATGGTCGATAAGGGACTTTTGATCTATGCATTTAGTAGGTTCATGCCATGCCTTTGTTTGCCATGATAAGTTCTTGTAACATGTTGTTTGATAGCTCTAAACATTGCAACCTGATGTTATTTCTGCTAAATTCTGAAACTCTTATTATTTGCAATCTTACCATGTGTTTTGGAGCATGTTCTAGTGATTTCTGGAGATAGCTCAGTGTTCATGTTTTGCTATGCTTTACCTGTACTTCATGCCCATGCCTTTTGTTATTATGTTGGGGTGCTGTAGCATATTGTTTTGATGCTTGTAATATGCCTAGTTGCTGTTATGGACAGATTGTTGCTATGACTTGTATAGTGTGCATGTGTTGAACCGTTGCTCCGCTTTGAGTGTGCTCTATATGAAACTTGCTTGTTTTTGCATGTAGTTCCATATTTTCATGTTGCATCCTTGTTTTGAGGTGTTTTCTTGATGTTTGTATGCATTTTGCATCAATGCCATGTTTAACTTGTTTTGCTCATATCTTCTAGACCGTAGCTGCGAACAAAATGAACTTTATATGTAACTTGACTAGAATTTCATGTAGATCATCTTGGTGATCTTTAACTTGCTGTTTAACAACTGGAACATAAGGTTTATTCAGTTCTGGACCAATTTCGAAATATGCATATGAGGACTTACCGGAATTGTTATATGTTGTTTCCGGCCTCATTTAAACTTGCCTTGTTGTGTTGTTCTTGTTTGCATCATCTCTTGCCATAAGCAGCTTCATGTAGCTTTGTCATGCATCATGCTTTGTTGTGCATCATGTCTTGTCTATGTGTGGTGTGTTTACCATGTTGTGTGCTTCTTCTCGACAGTTCCGTTTCGTTCTGACGTGAGGATGCGTTAAATCTCACGTGTGGTTAAATCTTCGTGGCTTCATCTTCTTCATGGACTCGTTCTTCTTCCTTGTGGGATTTCAGGCAAGATGACCGCTACCACGGATCTCACTACTATCATTGCTATGCTAGTTGCTTCGTTCTATCGCTATGCTGCGTTACCTATCATTTGCTCTTCAAGCCATCCCAAATTGCCATGAACCTCTAACCTTTGACACCATTCCTAGCAAACCATTGTTTGGCTATGTTACCGCTTTGCTCAGCCCCTCTTATAGCGTTGCTAGCTGCAGGTGAAGTTGAAGATTTCTCCATGGTGGACAGGGTTATGTTGGGATATCACAATATCTTTATATTATTAATGCATCTATATACTTGGTAAAGGGTGGAAGACTCGGCCTTATGCCTGGTGTTTTGTTCCACTCTTGCCGCCCTAGTTTCCGTCATACCGGTGTTATGTTCCCGGATTTTGCGTTCCTAACGCGGTCGGGTGATTTATGGGACCCCCTGACAGTTCGCTTTGAATAAAACTTGTCCAGCAAGGCCCAACTTTGGTTTTACCATTTGCCTCACCAGCACCTACTTTTTCCCTTGGGAGTCGCTCTCTCGAGGGTCATCTTTATTTAGCCCCGGGCGGTGCTTGTCTAAGTGCTGGTTCGAACCGAGTAGATCTGGGGCCCCCTCGGGCAACTCGAGTCTGGTTTTTACTCGTAGGATGTCTCATCCGGTGTTGCCTGAGCGAGATATGTGCAGCTCCTATCGGGATTGTCGGGCGCATCGGGCGGCTTTGCTGGTCTTGTTTTAGCATTGTCGAAATGTCTTGTAATCCGGGATTCGAGACTGATCGGGTCTTCTGGGAGAAGGTCTATTCCTTTGTTGATCGCGAGAGCTTGTCATGGGATACGTTGGGACACCCTGCGGTATAAACTTTTGAGAGCCGTGCCATGGTTATGTGGAAGATGGGAATTTGTTAATGTCCGGTTGTAGATAACTTGACACCGATCCTAATTAAAAGCGCATCAACGCGTGTGTAGCCATGATGGTCTCTTCTCGGAGTCCGGAAGTGAACACGGTTTACGTGTTATGTTTGACGTAAGTAGGTGTTCAGGATCACCACTTGATCATTGCTAGCTTCACGACCGTTCCTTTGTTTCTCTTCTCGCTCTCATTTGCGTATGTTAGCCACCATATCATGCTTAGTCGCTGCTGCAACCTCACCACCTTACCCCTTCCTTTCCTATTAAGCTTTGCTAGTCTTGATACCCATGGTAATGGGATTGCTGAGTCCTCGTGGCTCACTGATTACTACAACAACGATTGCGGTACAGGGTTTTGCGATGATCTGGCGAGAGCGATGCTTGCTTGCATTGAGTTCTTCTTACGCTTCTTGATCGGGATAGGTTCGAGCGGCAGCTGGGCTAGCAGGGTGGATATTGTTTGAGTTTCATTTATGATTCATCCGTAGTCGGATGTTGATCTCTTGTATGATGATGTTGTATTCGTGTGGCATTGTATGCCTTTGGTATGTATCCCTATCTATTATGTAATGATATCCACCTTCCAAAAGCGTCTTCAAGATGCGCTTCTATCCTTGGTGGGACCTTCGAGTTCCTTTAGGATAGGGTCGCATCTTGGGCGTGACAAGTTGGTATCAGAGCCTCGACCGACCTTAGGAGCTCCCCTTGATTGATCATGTAGTTTGGCCATTGTTGAGTCTAGAAGAAAACTATTTTCGGAGTCTAGTTATATCGGAGAGTAGGAATTCTTTTTACTCCTCTGCCCCTTCGTCACTCTGGTGAGGAATCTTGACGTAGGTGTTTTGAACTATTCCTCTTCCCCTTCAAATTTTCTTTAGGATCACGCAGTTGGTTTTCTGATCGTTGGTTCTCAGCTCTTTTCATCTGGTGCATTTCTTGTCAAGTTGACTCGAGCCTCTTCATTTTTGCCAAGTTCAATCCTCAGTTGTCTTCTTTTCCCACCCGCCCACCCCTTCTTCCTCTCGGAACTGGAGTCCGTAATCGAGTATCCTTCCTACTCGTGCGAAGTCTTGGCTTTCTTTCCCCAATGATTTCAACCTGTGTTTCCTCTTCAAGATATTCGTCGTTTTCCCCCTTCCAAGTTACCCTTGTTTTCCCGCCCTCCCACCCTCTTCTTCCCAGAGATTGAGTCTCTTTTGACCATCAATTTCATTCATGTGGAGCATCTTCAGTCTTTCGTCAATTGTTTCAACGGGTGAATTCTCGTCTCGTGAATCATTCTTCATCTCTTTCTTTTCCGGTGGATTCAATTCGAGTTTTTCGGTAGTGATTATATTCTTTTCCGTCGGCTCAAGTGCTTTCCCTGCTCGTTCGCCTCTCGCCATTCAATCCTTCCAGAGTTCAAGACATCTCAGGAGATTCGTCTGTGTTCGAACTAATTCGAGGTTGTCACCTCATTCAAATATTTCAATCAGTCTGGTGCATCATTTATCTGTTCAACATCCTTTTCCAACGATGTATTCTCTTTAGTGGGCCCTAACCCACAGGTCTTTTCCCAGGATCTTACCTGACTCTTCTAATTCCCCGGGGTTATTCTAAATTCTTTTCAAGTGTGACGTAAGTATGAATTTCATCAGTCGCATGCCTTATCTAAGTTCTCGTTCAAATTCTTTTCATTGCTGGCTCAACCTTTTCGCTTTTCTTTCTCCCGGAGTATCTCAGTAATTTCCGTGGTGTTTCTCGTCGTCATTCTCAACTTTGAAGATCGAAGAAGAGTTTTTTCCTCTAAATCTTGTCCGTTCCCCAGGAGATTCGCGGTCCTAGCTCGATGTTATCCTATCAAATTGTTTCAAGTCATGCAAATTCTTTCCACCCATCCGGAGTATGTCAAGAGTTGTTTTCCCATTTCTTTTCACCGGAGGCCATCATTCCAGTTATCGTTCTCTAATTATCCCGGTGCTTCATTCAAGTGCTCTTTAATCAGATCGAGTTCTTCCCGTTCTCTTGTATCTAAATCCCCTCGAGCATATTGGTTCTTGTAATTCTTCCCGGTGATTCGTACTCTTTCGACAGTCATTTCCGAATTCTAACGGTGGTTCTTTCAGATTCTTTTCCTTGATTATCATTTTAATCCACTCGTTGTTTTCAATCCTACCAGTGGTTAATGAAGACCTTCTCAAGTTTGTGATATGTCACTTCTCAATCCCTTCCTTCGGAGTTTGTTCTTGATGAATAAATTCTAGTTCCAGGTGTTTTCATCTTTTCTTTTCCGGAGTTCAAATTTCCTCGGCCATCTCGTCGGAGCCTCCATCTAAATCATCGCAAGGCTCATCTTATTCTTCACCCTTCATTCTATCTCACCATCCTTTTGTTAACGGAGTTCTTCATGCTGGTTCTTCGTGATTCAATTCATTCTGCAAGAGCTCGTCAAGTATCTTTCCATCCTCTCAAGCGCTTGTTCTTTTCCCCCATGTTCAGCCGGAGTGCTTCCTAAATCCTTTCAGTCTTATCCGTTTCTTTTCTCATTCTAATCACTCCGGTTAGAACGAGTGGCTTTAGAGTCTACCTTGTTCGTTGAGCTTTTGATTTCCGTCATTCTCGTTGTTCCTCTCTTCTTCTCGAGTGCTCTTGATTCTTTGCTTCTTCTCTTGAGTTCTTGTTTCACCACATCCCTTTTCCCTTCCGTCTCGGTCCTAAGATCTCGGGACGAGATCTCTTGTTAGTGGAGGAGTGTTGTAACGCCCCGGATTCGATGCGCCAGGTGTCTGCCAGTTATTCGCCGTCTTTGCCTTGTCATTTGCTTGCGTGTTGCATTTTGCCATGTCATCATCTGCATTTCATATCATGTCATCATGGGCATTGCATTTTGCATACATGTTCGTCTCATGCATCCGAGCATTTTCCCCGTTGTCCGTTTTGCAATCCGGCACTCCTATGTCCTCCGGCGTCCCCCTTTTGCCTCTTCTCTTGTGCGGGTGTTAAACTTTCTCGGAATGGCCCGAGGTTTGTCAAGCGGCCTTGGTATAGCACCGGTAGACCGCCTATCAAGTTTCGTACCATTTGGAGGTCGTTTGATACTCCAACGGTTAACCGGGTAACCGCAGAGGCCTCCTTCTCCTTGCAGCCCAACACCCCTTCCAAATTGTCCCAAAACCCACCTAACTCCCCTCCATGCTCTCGGTCATTCGATCATGATCGCGTGGCCGAAAACCGCACCTCATTTGGACTCAACTAGCTCCCTCTACCTATAAATATGCGGCCTCCCCCGAAATTCCCGCAGTCCAAACCCTAGCCCCGCTCCCCTCGCACGCCGGACATGTACACTCTGGCCGGACATGTCCATCTTTCACATCACCCCGGCCAATCCGGCCTCGCCATGTCAGCGCCGCCGCCTCCCTCCACCTATCAGCCGCCGCCACGTCACCCTCGCCCGCGCCCTCTCTCTCCTCCGCCGCCCGTGGCCCTCAGGCCCAAGGCAACCCGCCCGGGCAGATCTGGCCGTCGCCCTGATCCCGCTTGCCCGCGCCGACCATCGCTGGCGCTTCGCCGCCCGCGGACTCCGCCAGCGCCGCCGCCCGGCTGGGCCATTACCGCCCGCCGCCGGGCTGGCGCCTCCGTCGCCGCGCCTTCCGCCCCTTCTTGCCTCCTCCCGGCCTCCCGCGCCGCCGAGCGCCGCCGCCCGCCGCCTCGCGCGCTGCCGCCGCACCGCCTTCCTCGCCGCCCTCTGCCCCCTCCGGGCGAGCTCCTGCCGGAGCCGCCCGCGCCGGTGCAGCCCGCGCCCTCCGCCACCGGCCGCCGCCTCCCTCAACTCCGGCGAACTCCGTCGGCCTCGGAGTCCGTGCCCCCGATCCAGATCTGGAAGAAGAGGTTGCCCCCGTTTCACTAAGTCCCGAGTATTTGACATAATCATGCCATGTTCATGCCATCACATCTCTGCATCCGTAGCTCCGTTTCGTGCGAGTAATATGTCCAATTGTTCGTCTCGACGAGTACTTCATTTCATTCCATTGCATCATTTTCATTTGAGCTCATCTTGATGCCCGAAATGCTGTTGGAAGAGTGCATGTTGATGTTAATCTGCTGAAACTGTTATAACTTGCTCATTTATCATTTTTTCCATGATGGATGTGTGCATCCTATGAGGTTGATGTCTTCATGTATGTTGATCTATGCCATGCCATCTTTCCAGGGGTGCCAACCATGTATTTTTGTGAGTTGTGTAGTGAGTGCATCAAGCTTGTTAAGTAGGGTAGTTGTTGTTGCTGTTTTCCTGACAGATTCTGTTATATTTTGTTGCTATGTTAACATGTTGCTACTAATCATTCTATGCATAATCTGGAGATGCTCTATAAACATGTTTTGATCTACATGTCTTGCTCTATCCATTCATGCCCTTGGTTGCAATTATAGCATGCTGGAACATGTTGTAATCTTGCTCCAAAGTTGCTTGAAATTGTTGCTGTCAACCTGTTAACATTAAGTTCACTAGTTCCCATGTGTTTTGCTAGTGATCCATGCACCCTATGAACTTGCTCTTGCCATGTATAGCTTCACAAACATGCCTTACTACTGTTGGTTGCCTTTCCATGCCATGTATTGCTCTGTGGTGAGTGGTTCAAGCTCACGAACATGCCTACTTATTGTTGTTCCTGCCGTGTTTGAATCTGTAATATAACTTGCCATGTTTACATGGGTGCCATCATATTTTCTGTGCCCTTTTGGCTCATGGTCAGTAAGGGACTTTTGATTTATGCATTTAGTAGGTTCATGCCATGCCTTTGTTTGCCATGATAAGTTCCTGTAACATGTTGTTTGATAGCTCTAAACATTGCAACCTGATGTTATTTCTGCTAAAGTCTGAAACTGTTATTATTTGCAATCTTACCATGTGTTTTGGAGCATGTTCTAGTGATTTCTGGAGATAGCTCAGTGTTCATGTTTTGCTATGCTTTACCTGTACTTCATGCCCATGCCTTTTGTTATTATGTTGGGGTGCTGTAGCATATTGTTTTGATGCTTGTAATATGCCTAGTTGCTGTTATGGACAGATTGTTGCTATGACTTGTATAGTGTGCATGTGTTGAACCGTTGCTCCGTTTTGAGTGTGCTCTATATGAAACTTGCTTGTTTTTGCATGTAGTTCCATATTTTCATGTTGCATCCTTGTTTTGAGGTGTTTGCTTGATGTTTGTATGCATTTTGCATCAATGCCATGTTTAACTTGTTTTGCTCATATCTTCTAGACCGTAGCTGCGAACAAAATGAACTTTATATGTAACTTGACTAGAATTTCGTGTAGATCATCTTGGTGATCTTTAACTTGCTGTTTAACAACTGGAACATAAGGTTTATTCAGTTCTGGACCAATTTCTAAATATGCATATGAGGACTTACCGGAATTGTTATATGTTGTTTCCGGCCTCATTTAAACTTGCCTTGTTGTGTTGTTCTTGTTTGCATCATCTCTTGCCATAAGTAGCTTCATGTAGCTTTGTCATGCATCATGCTTTGTTGTGCATCATGTCTTGTCTATGTGTGGTGTGTTTACCATGTTGTGTGCTTCTTCTCGATAGTTCCGTTTAGTTGCGATCGTGAGGATCGTTAAATCTACGTGTGGTTCGTCTTCGTGGCTTCATCTTCTTCATGGACTCGTTCTTCTTCCTTGCGGGATTTCAGGCAAGATGACCGCTACCCTGGATCTCACTACTATCATTGCTATGCTAGTTGCTTCGTTCTATCGCTATGCTGCGTTACCTATCATTTGCTCTTCAAGCCATCCCAAATTGCCATGAACCTCTAACCTTTGACACCATTCCTAGCAAACCATTGTTTGGCTATGTTACCGCTTTGCTCAGCCCCTCTTATAGCATTGCTAGGTGCAGGTGAAGTTGAAGATTTCTCCATGGTGGACAGGGTTATGTTGGGATATCACAATATCTCTTATATTATTAATGCATCTATATACTTGGTAAAGGGTGGAAGGCTCGGCCTTATGCCTGGTGTTTTGTTCCACTCTTGCCGCCCTAGTTTCCGTCATACCGGTGTTATGTTCCCGGATTTTGCGTTCCTAACGCGGTCGGGTGATTTATGGGACCCCCCTGACAGTTCGCTTTGAGTAAAACTTGTCCAGCAAGGCCCAACCTTGGTTTTACCATTTGCCTCACCAGCACCTACTTCTTCCCTTGGGAGTCGCTCTCTCGAGGGTCATCTTTATTTTAGCCCACCCGGGCCAGTGCTTGTCTAAGTGCTAGTTCGAACCGAGTAGACTGCGGGGCCCCCTCGAGGCAACTCGAGGTCTGGTTTTTACTCGTAGGATGTCTCATCCGGTGTTGCCCTGAGAACGAGATATGTGCAGCTCCTATCGGGATTTTCGGCGCATTGGGCGGCTTTGCTGGTCTTGTTTTACCATTGTCGAAATGTCTTGTAAACCGGGATTCTGAGACTGATCGGGTCTTCCTGGGAGAAGGTCTATTCCTTCGTTGATCGCGAGAGCTTGTCATGGGCTAAGTTGGGACACCCCTACAGGGTATAAACTTTCGAGAGCCGTGCCCGCGGTTATGTGGCAGATGGGAATTTGTTAATGTCCGGTTGTAGATAACTTGACACCTGATCCGAATTAAAATGCATCAACCGCGTGTGTAGCCGTGATGGTCTCTTCTTGGCGGAGTCTGGGAAGTGAACACGGTTTCTGTGTTATGTTTGACGTAAGTAGGTGTTCAGGATCACCACTTGATCATTGCTAGCTTCAGACCGTTCCTTTGTTTCTCTTCTCGCTCTCATTTGCGTATGTTAGTCACCATATCATGCTTAGTCGCTGCTGCAACCTCAGCACCTTACCCCTTCCTTTCCTATTAAGCTTTCCTAGTCTTGATACCCATGGTAATGGGATTGCTGAGTCCTCGTGGCTCCTGATTACTACAACAACAGATTGCGGTACAGGTTTTTGCGATGATCCCGATCGCGAGGCGATGCTTGCTTGCATTGAGTTCTTCTTACGCTTCTTCGATCGGGGATAGGTTCGGTCGGCAGCTTTGGGCTAGCAGGTGGATATTGTTTGAGTTTCATTTATGATTCATCCGTAGTCGGATGTTGATCTCTTAATATGATGATGTTGTATTAGTGTGGCATTGTATGCCTTTGGTATGTATCCCCATCTATTATGTAATGTTGATGTAATGATATCCACCTTGCAAAAGCGTCTTCAAGATGCGCTTCTATCCTTAGTGGGACCTTGAGTTCCTTTAGGATAGGGTCGCATCTTAGGCGTGACAACCAGTCTGGAGACAGATCGAGTCCGGTCGACTCCTCGAACTGCCCCATAGCAAGCCCTTCTCTTTCCGGAGGTGAGCTGCATGGGGTACAGATCTGAACTCGGGGGCCGCCGCCCATTTAGGGTCGCGCGGCTCGGTGATGTAGAACCACCCCGATTGCCACCCTTTGATGGTTTCCACGAAGACTATGCGTCCCCACCGGCCTGGTAAAACTTGCCTATCTCCCAAGCGCCACAATCAATGGCACGGTTGGGTTACCCACATCCGTATTGACGAGAATCCCGAAATAAGGGGAACACGATCTCTGCTTCGACAAGACGTGCCAAGGAAACCGCTTCACTAAACGCGCTGAGGTGGTATAATAAAAATGATTCAAGTAAAGGCTTGGTAGTGGTGTGACGTCACGCCACAAAATACGTCAGCAGATTGAACTTATGCACATATTATTCTCTCTACGGTGGTATGTGGAATTTATTTTGTAGAGCCGGACACTAACCTGGTGTTCACAATCTTCTATGATTATTCGGAGGAGGAAACCGCCTTGCAATGCCGAACAATATGCGTGCCGGACTCATCGTCATTGAAGCCTGGTTCGAGGGCTCTTGAGGAGTCTGGACTAGGGGTGTCCGGATAGCCGGACTATCATCATCGGCCGGACTCCAAGACTATGAAGCTACAAGATTGAAGACTTCGTCCCGTGTCCGGATAGGACTTTCCTTGGCATGGAAGGCAAGTTTGGCAATACGGATATGTAGATCTCCTACCATTGTAACCGACTCTGTGTAACCCTAGCCCTCTCCGGTGTCTATATAAACCGGAGGGTTTTAGTCCGTGGGGCGAACAACCATTACAACAATCATACCATAGGCTAGCTTCTAGGGTTTAGCCTCCTTGATCTCGTGGTAGATCCACTCTTGTACTACCCATAACATCAATATCAATCAAGCAGGAGTAGGGTTTTACCTCCATCGAGAGGGCCCGAACCTGGGTAAAAACATCGTGTCCCTTGTCTCCTGTTACCATCCGCCAAGACGCACAGTTCGGGACCCCCTACCCGAGATCCACCGGTTTTGACACCGACACCCCCTCTCTAGTCAACCATATCGATCCTTTCACCGGCCGCGGTCGTCGTCTTTAGGGCAGCACCCTGCGCGGCAACCATCTTCCCCAAACACCCCCACGTAGAGGGTGGCATCGCCATCGAACTTGAAGTGCAGGGTGCACCGACGGCTCAGGCCACGCACGCGGGCAAACGTCTGCCAACCGCGGGTCAAGGCCAGGCTCCCGGCCGTGGAGACCTCCAGCGAAGCCCATGAGGCCCGGCTGCAGCAGCCATCTGCCTGGAGCCAGAGGCCGCCCGGGGCGCCAGCCGGGAGCTCACCTAGGAGGAAGCGAGGGAGCTGAAGCCGGGCCCTAGTCGGCTCCGCCGCCCACACTACAAACTCCGGCAGCACCTCCGCAGTGTGGAAGCGCGGCCTGGGGGTCGCACGGCCAAAGCATGCCCCCAACCGTGGCCAGCTGCCTGTCACCGCGCGAGATGTCACCTCCGCGACCGCGGGGAGCCGCCATGGAGGCCACCGGGTGTTTGCGCGGGCGGCCTCGACCGCGCTTGGGCGGGGGAGAGGCAGGCTCAACCTGGCGGGCCTTTCCTTTCTCTGCGGCCGAGAACTTCCTTGACGGAGCCATGGAGAAGAAGGAGAGGCAAGAGGGGATAAACTGGAAGGGCACGCGACGTGCCATATCCAAAGCCAGAGGAGGCCAACCGCCGACCTCCACGATCGCAGGTAATCATGACTCGTTCTGCATGCCGGGACTTGTCAATTCGCGCAGTTGCCAAGGCGTCATGGGGAAGTGGAGACGCCCGCGTCCAATCAACCGCCACGCGGCGCCCAAGGCCGCCGGCTGTTAGGGCCCGCGGCGCTTCGCACTTGCCCTTTCGCCTCTCTGCTCGGCCAAGTCCGGGCGCGCCTTGGGCCCGGGGGCTACTGTCGGTGTTCTGGGAACGGGGGTCCCTAGACTTGCCTGCCTGCGGCCTGCTGCGTGGCTCAAAGGGGGCCCAGCACGGCCCATCTTCATCAACACAAGCTCAAGACCCTCGCGAGGGGCAAAGTCTCGCGGGGCGGACGACAAGGAGCTTCCTCAGGCGCGGCCTCGTCAGGCTGGCTCACGAGGAGGCGGGGAGTTCAAGGCGGGGTACGTCGCGAGGTGCCCATGACGCAAGCCATGGCGACCAAGGGCGCCCGATCGAGCGCCAGCCAGCAGATGTCCTCCTTTCCTCTTTGGTGCAAAGGGAGCAAGCGCATGCGAGAGTATCAAGCAAATGCATCCATTTCGGTGCAACAAGACCAAGACCAGCCCAACGGCAGGAAGGAAGTCATTGTGGAGCCCAAGCAGGCATCACCACCAGAGCCTTTGACAAGCGAGGACCAACTTTAGTCACGATAAGTGTACCCGCTGTTCCCCTTCAAAATGGCCAATTGTTGGCGCCCTTCCCGCTCAATATTTGGGAAGAGGCCCAGGGCCTTTGCCTATAAATAGGACTAGCCACACGCAGAGATAGGGACATCTGGATCCTAGCCAAGAAACCAGTAGAGAGAGCGACTGAACTCCTCCTAGCAGTTCATCGTCCCAACCAAAAACAGACCCTCGCGAGGCTGTTCTTCCTTGTATTGTTCATCATCAACCCAAGAGGCAATCCACCACACCACACACTGGAGTAAGGTATTACACCACAATGGTGGCCTGAACCAGTATAAACTCTGTGTCTCTTGTGTTGTTCCTATTGTAGTTTAGATCCTAGCGAGTCGGCGAGGAGCAGGAAGGTAGAGGGCGAAATCTCCGCGCGCACCCCAGTGTTTGAACCTCAAGGGTCTGCCGGAACCCTAAATCCGACATTTAGGAGGGCGTCGGGGGCTGCAGGAGAGGGGCCGGGATCCGGCATCACCACCGCGGCGTTCGGAGCAAGGCGTTCTCAGTAGTTAGCTGCATTTTGTTTTCATAACAAAAGAAACATAGTAATTGGGCCAGTGAACCCCTTTCTTTGATGTAATCTCGTAAATACCGTAATTATTATTTCATACCTCAATAAAAGAGAGCCATGATAGTCTTCCCTAGAAAAAGCACAATAGTATATGCACATCCCACTCTGATGCACATCGCTATAACGTAGGATCAAGATGGATCTTAATCAACCTAACAAAAAGGTGTAGGACAAAATAGATAATGATCAACCTAAAAACAGGCATATGCCTTGACGCTATTGTGAACTTCATTTCGCTACTAAAGGCAGCACATCGCATGATAAAAACGACAAAAAAAGACATTGCAGTAAATGTATGTGAACCGGGAAAAAGGAGATGGAGAGAATAATCTCAGTTTACACAGTACAAACATCTAAATACCTCAACAACGGAGGCTATAGTGATGCATAAGGGCTTGATGATGATCAAAGATTTAGGGTGTGATGGGATTACTCATGGAGTCTGATTCACAAGAACTGATTCAAGCATGCAATGTCGGTACTGAAGTTTGGAGTCCCTCGACGACCATACTTACAGATTGTTTCCAACGAGCAACAAGACTAGGTGCAGTGAGTTTTTAACACGATCCTAGAGATGCTAATACGGCCGCACATAATTTTGCTAGGCATGTTTATGACACAAAGCTTGTAATTAATTGGGACGGTGATCCGCCTAGTTTTATTCTCGAGGACATTATCTTTGATGTCACGGTGATCTCAAGTTAATAAAGTGCGCCCTAGGGTATTTTCCTCGAAAAAACATCTAAATATTTCAAAAAAATGGCATATCCAATTGTTCCTTGGCTAGCAGTACAAGAATAATATTTTCCCAGTGGGCATCAATCAAGATTTAAAAGTTTCCTTGTCAACAAACATGGCTCTATTTCCAGTTACCCTTAAAACTTCGCCTTGTTTGAACTTCACGGTATTCTGATCGATTTCTTCTGATCTAATCAATGAAAATATGGGCCGATAAATATATCTCAAGTTAATTAGTTAATGGACATCCAATAAATGTATGATAAATGAGCGTGTCCTAGGGACATCACATAGTACCTGTTTTGCTGTACACGGTGACATACAAACAACAACGTGTGTAATTAGAAGAATATAAGGTTTACAACAGATAATCATTTCAGAGCAATTAAGAACAAAGATTAAGCATTAAACAATTCCCTAACAATCACAAGGCCGTTCCACTTTTTCAAAATATTTATTCACACCTAAATAATTTTGTACTTTTTTGTTCTCCGGTTAATAGTATCATAAAGTGCATCTGGTGACAATTATGCCTGAAATCTTAGATTTTTTTAGTTGAAGATCTTAGATTAAGTTTGCAAATAGAGCCCCGGCACACGAGCGTACAAAGTCTTGAACCACCAGCGTCATGGACTGGTCCTGCGGAATTGACACGTTGAGCGCCTGGTTCAGCACAGCCCCCTGTGGAATCACTCGCTACATCAGATATAGAGAACTCGTGAAAATGCAACTAACACACCTTCCAGGCATCAGCAAGTTCGCTTTCATCCATCGCCTTTGGACTTTGATTCTACCGACTACTCCTACAGCAGACCGGTGCCTTGCAAACCAAATTAAAATCATTGAATTAAGGCGTCACACGGTGTAAGAAAGATCCCAAACCTTGCAAAGTAAATTTAGTACAAGCAGCAAGAACAACCCCACTATAAAAAATGTGCTTTTCTGGACTGCTATAGTCCAGAAGCAGCGTGTCAAGCTTTATTGTAGTAGAAACACATTAACTGAGCAACTCGAGAACCACAATCGGAAGGATAGATAAATGAACATGGCATATGGGGCTGGTTCGGTGGCCGGCGCAACACATCCACCGCGTACACTCGACGAAGTGTACCCACCCCAATCAACACACCAACCACAAAATCTCATGTGAAAGCAATGCCAACATATCGGCCAGGACAGGAGCTGCCACGACAACAACCATGAGACGAGATTGTAGTGGGAGTAACTGCCGAAGAGATTCGATGGAACCAACCGGAGTGGCCAACGTGTGGGATGGAATAGGAGGAGGAAGAGCTCGGATGGGCAGCGGCAGAACTTGCACCTCCGGCAGCAAACATCACCGATGAACGTGGCGGCGCAGCTCTAGCATCGATGGGGCATCAGAGGTCCTGTGCGAACGGGTTTGCAATCAGTAAGCGCGTACAAGAGGCGACACCGGCGCAGACGACTGAGTGCGTGGTCGAGCAGGCTTCTTGGCAGCGTGGGGACCCTAGATTTATTTTCATTGCCACTGTCCCTTTAGTGCGGTTCAGACAGAACAAAAGAATGTGGAGAAGGTGGGAAAATTTTGTGGGGAGTGTAAAAATGGCTGAGGAAGGCAGTTCAGCGGACGAAACCTAAGCGAAACGCGGGGATGGGTAGGAAAAGCAACGCCGAGTATTTTTAAAGTAGTAGAGATAGAGATATATAAGCTCACTTGAGCACAAAACACTGTAGACATCTTACTTCTTTTACGGGAATCAAGAGTTGTTCTATCATTTGCATTAGCTAGAAATTTTCTATATATGTAAATTTTATGTGCCTCTGCCCGTGAGTGACCAACACCAAAGCACAAGCACGAGATGTACTAGCAAATGTGCGGTGACTAAATGAAGCCTAACCCTTGAGTAAAGTTGTGCGGAGAAGTGCGACCTAGCTTCTAGTTTCTCAGCACCATACTCATCTAGGGATGCACTTTCTTAAGAGAGACCAGCAATAAGAGCATGTACACTAGTCTATGCATCTTGGTCATGTGGCTGCTTACATCCAACCAATCTCTACGAGTTTTGGCATTCCGTTTGCCTCCCTAGCCTATTTTGGCCCCAAAAGTATTATTGCATTGTTTAGCTTTAGTCTATGCATATAGATGTGTGAAAAGTGAGAAGTGAAAGCATGGAAAGAGATCGATCATGTAGCATTATATTGTTCATACCCGATGGCATTATGATGTGAAAATTTATTGGATCACGTGATCACATCCGCCCAAAAGATCTGGACCGCATCAAACCCATTTTTGTATTATTATGCATATCAATATGTTCATTCATATAAGTACAAATAAAACCATATGCCTCCCTCTCACCCACCTCCCCCCTATCTCTCTATCCCTGTCATATATGAGTTCATTGAGTCGCTCATTTGCATTGTGTCATAGGCATCATTTTCTTGGAAAAGTTACATGCATGCACATCATCTTCTCACTTTTCTTCACTGATTCAAACACTAGAAATGAAAACAAGAGGCATTCAGCTGTCCGGTTTCCACTCATGTGCTACGCAAATCTTATATTGAAATTTAGGACAGTATAACCGAGCCTAATCCAAGCCCTCTCGCGCTATTAGCCATGTAAGACATCAGATTTCATGCCTGAGTCATTTCTAGCAATTGGATCTGCCACTAGAGACCATGTTTTTCGCCTCGTGGGCTAGCTGTTCTAAGGGGACTCTGCTCCCGAAGAAATTTCTAAGAGCATCTCTAGCAGACCCCTTATATCGCGCCGAACTGCAAAATAACCGCTAGTTTACAGTTTTGGGTGAAATAGAGGCCTGAACAGATACCCTATCGGACTGTGGCCTTTAAATAAATTTGCGGGGCGTGGCAAATTCTCCCTCTCAACCTTTACAAACACGGGGCGGAAGACCGACCCAGGGGTGACCCGCATCGCTAGCGAGATTTGCCGGGAGGGACATTTCAACGCGCCAATTCCCGCTCACCCTTCTCTCCCCCGGCATTGATCGTCCTCCGCCCGCTCCGGACCACCTTCCCCGGCTCTGTAGCGCTGCCAAGGACGCCTCCCAGCCGTCGCCCATCACCGTGGAAGTCATGGACGCGCCAACCACTCAAGCGAGATGTAAATGCGCCACCGTGTCACGCCTGTTGCGGTTCAAGTCTCCACCGCCCATCCCCGCAAGCGCCAGGGCAACTTCATCATTCAGAGTGGCTATAGTTAATTTGACTGAGAGGCTAAATAAAGAAGACAAAGGTCAGTCTAGTGAGTACAGTTAATTTGCTTTGACGAGGACATAGAACCATGTTTTCTCCTGTAAATCATATGTTTGTATTGCACTACGACTTTGAGCAACATTAATAAATTTGTTCCAAGGTCGATGTTATGCATGACCATACATTTTTTCCACCCAATTTTTATTGGATAATTAAAATGTTACCCCTCCCAAGATGTATCGTATCACAGTTTTTATTGAGTTGTGAATGTAGCTGAAATGCTCCTGTAGCAGCGACGGTGGCCTTGTATTATTGGATTTCCAACATGCTTTGGTGATATGCACATTTTGTGTTTTGGTGTGTGTGAATTTTGCTTCAATATCTTAGTGTTATCTCACGTATGTCTAATCGTAGGTGTAGAAGTATGTCTAAGGTACATGTAGTATCATTGGGGAAAGAGCTAATAGACGGACATGTCCTATGTACACATCAAAATCAAGCTCCAACCAACTATCGATCATTGATAATATTCAGGCGAGTTGCCACAAATTTACATGTTTAACGTCTCTTTATTTAAGATCCTTTTTACATATTCCTAATATGTAGTCATGGGTTGACTAATCATGCCTTATTGACGAGCAGCTTGGCGGTGTTATTGCTTAAGATGGATGGTGAATTCCCTCTAGCAGGGTACCAGGGAAACAATTTAGAAAAGCTTCGCCTTGGATCATGAATATCTATGTGTGGTGACAACGATTTTAAGTAATGAAATAAGGTATGATCAAGATATTTAGGTGCATGGGTGGGGCACGTTAAGTTTTTTACCGATTGAACCATCGAATCATTGGGTTCGATGGGTAGAAAAAAATACAAAGAGAAAAAAGGTCAAAGAAAATGATTTCCATCTATTTAGCCCTGCACAAAGTGAGTTCGGTTATTGCGGCATGTTGGCTCGCAGACCTTAATTTTTACCAGTTTAATTGCTCCAGTTTTTGTGAAAACCATATTAAACAATCCAGTTTCTTGGTCATTTTTTTGGGTCGGTGGTGGGGCTGGCCATTGAGCTTAACAAACTGGTAGGGTCGCTAATTTCGGATATAATTTTTTTATTCGAGAGACAGTCTGGTCCGGTTTATGGCTATATCCAACAACCAATGATAATGTCATAGATCCATAAAGCTAAAAGTTATTAAGGTTCATAAAAATCAGTGTCTCTCGATCTTTCTTTTCATGTTTCGACTCTGCTCTTTGTTTCGTCTGGTGTAATTGCAAAAGGCCAAATTTGCACAAGCCGAAAGAACCCGTAAACCTTCCCACAAAAAGAAAAAAAACCAAACCTTGAACCGTGAATCAGTTACCAAGATCAGATCCTTGCAGGGCGAGGCATGTGAACTGCTAAACAGAGTCAGAGGATGAACCTAGTAGACCTTTATTTTTTCACAATATTTTCTACACCACGAGAACACTGCCATCCGAACACACATGAATCTAACAAAGAAGGCGCGTGCACACACACTTAACATAATTATTTCCTGTCGTAAAAAGTGAAGAAACCGATCGGCCCACGGACTACTAGCATATAATAATTTCCAGCGTCAAGCACCACAACTGAAGCGAAACAAATACAACTTTTCTTATAATTTTTTTGATCCTTTTTGTATGATAACATCCTTTTTGTGTGATAACAAATTGAGGGCTTCGTCTTTTGTAGGATAATTTTTTTTTAGGTTGAAAATAATAAATTTATTTCTATATTTTATAGGGAAAGAAAATAGTATGTGCCACTAGGCCTAGTGGGTTGACGGTCTCACAGCCGCCACTTGAGTCCGCCCCGTACCAAGTAAGTATGGATGACCAAGACCATCTCACCGACGATCAGACGACCACTACCGCTCGACTCCTACTCCCCCAATGGCGCCGTCATCATCTGTCCGTCTGTTTGTCACCCGCTCACTCTGTGTGTGGTGGTGCCACCCACGACAACATGCGCCTCCTTCCTCCCCTCCCTCGCCGCACTCATGGTGTCACTGTCAGCCCCTGTCCAACCGCACCACATGTCCCGAGGCAGGTGGCGAGACGGGATAGGGAGTGGCCATGGTGGCGGTGGTCTGTGTGCTCGCACCAGTACACCACAACTTAAATGCAATGACATGTAATCTTCCCGAACAAAGCTATTAAGACGGCAGACAAACTACCGGGAGAGCTGTTCTCCGGCAGAGAGAACTGCCACGACAGCGGCTGCCAGAGATTACTTCTCCGAGTGGTTAGGTCCTCCCCGGCAGTTTATCTACCCTGGCCATGTATCTGCAAGAAGTTCATTTTCTCCCGGCAGGCTTCTTGTGGCATAGGAACTACAGTTACCGGTAGTGCAATTGCCGGGACGGCAGAAACATGTTTACACGACAATTTACATGCCATGATGTTGTATTTCACTAGCAAACTGTTATGGCAACATATAATTAATTTAATATTCATTTACTATGTTGAGGCAATCAGAGTGTAAACATACAGTTCAATGAAAGTCATATAGGCCTCATCCAAAACCATAAACTTAGTTCGATAGACATAACCAAATATATATGTTTCTAGATACATGCATGAAATGACAATATATATGGACATTGCGCCGCAAAAGGAAAAGTATATATGTTTCTAGATGTGCCATGCGACCAAAATGAACATACAATGTCTGATAATCCAAAACAACACACTTTGTAGGTCCTCCAAATCTTCAGCAGCTTATAGATCTTCCAAACCTCCATCAACTTATGTACCTTTGGGAAACCTACAAAAGACTAGAAACTCAAATTAATGAAACTCAAAACATTGAGGCTTGAATATTTTGGATGTTAGGGACCGGTGTAGGTAGTACTAGTTAGATTTTCATAGATGTTGCAGTAGTATTGTTCGAGATTTTTTTAAATGCAAATTAGACACTTCTAAAGCATATGGTCGAGACTAGACAGATCATCTCCTGTGTGGTAGGGAAATATATGGAATTTAATCCAAAATTAGATGTTGCATATCTGAACAAGCAGGGTGTAGAGCTTGTGCACAAGCGGACCCACAAAAGCATGGTATGTCAAAATTCCTGTAAACATATTGGGCATTGTGATGACCCACAAGTATATGGGGTCAATTGTAGCCTTTTCGATAAGTAAGAGTGTCGAACCCAACGAGGAGCAGAAGGAAATGACAAGTGGTTTTTAGCAATGTAATGTCTGCAAGTGTTAAAATTGTAAATAACGGAGTATTTTGATAGCAAGATAATTTGTAACGAGCACGTAATGATAGTAGTACCAAAAGTGTAGCAAGGTAACCCAATCCTTTTGAAGCAAAGGACAGGCAAAAACGGTTTCTTATGATAAGCAAATTGTTTTTGAGGGTACACGGGAATTTCATCTAGTCACTTTCATCAAGTTGGCTTAATTTGTGTTCGGTACTTTGATAATTTGATATGTGGGTGGACCGGTGCTTAGATGCTGTTCTTACTTGAACAAACCTCCTACTTATGATTAACCCTCTTGCAAGCATCCGCAACTACGAGAAAAGTATTAAGAATAAATTCTAACCATAGCATTAAACTTTTCGATGCAATCGGTCCCTTACGGAATAGTGCATAAACTGGGGTTTAAGCTTCTGTCACTCTCGCAACCCACCATCTAATAAATACTCCATAATGCATTCCCTTAGCCTCAAATATGGTGAAGTTTCATGTAGTCGACGTTCACATGACACCGTAAGAGAATGGCAACTTACATATCATCAAAATATCGAACACATATCAAGTTCACATGATTTCTTGCAACATGGTTTCTCCCGTGACCTCAAGAAACAAAAGTAACTACTCATAAATGATAACCATGCTCAAGATCAGAGAGGTATTAAATAGCATAATGGATCTGAACATATAATCTTCCACCAAATAAACCATATAGTAATCATCTACAAGATGTAATCAACACTACTAGTCACCCACAAGCACCAACCTATAGTTTTGATACAAAGATTGAACACAAGAGATGAACCAGGGTTTGAGAGGAGTTGGTGCTGTCAAGATGTTAATGAAGATAGCCTTCCCCAAGATGGGAAAGTTGTTGGTGATGATGATAACGATGATTTCCCCCTCCGGGAGGGAAGTTCCCCCGGCGGAATCGCTCCGCCGGAGGGCAAAAGTGCTCCTGCCCAAGTTCCGCCTCAAGGCAGCGGCGCTTCGTCCCGAAAGTCCTCCTCTGATTTTTTCTATGTCAAAATGACTTATATACCAGAAGATGGGCACTGGAGGTGGACCGAGGAGGGCAGCACCCACCAGGGCGCGCCTGGGCTTCCTGGCGCGCCCCGATGGGTTGTGCCCACCTGGTGCCCCCCCTTTGGTACTTATTTCCTCCAATATTTATTAAATATTCCATAAAAATACCTCGAGGAGTTTCAGCTCATTTGAAGTTGTGCAGAATAGGTAGCTTGACGTAGCTTTTTCAGGTCTAGATTTCCAGCTACCGGAATTCACCCCCTTGGTGCATACCTTGCATAATAGGAGAGAAAAGGCACTAGAATTATTCCAAAAAGCATTATTATACAATAAAACAACACAAATAACAGTAGGAAAACATGGTGCAAAATGGACATATCAACTCCCCCAAGCTTAGACCTCGCTTGTCCTCAAGCGAAAGCCGAAATCGAAAAACATGTCCACATGCTTAGAGAGAGAGGTGTTGCTAAAAAACAAAATACGGACATAGCAGCATCATGTGAATTATTATAACAACAACAAACTTTAATATAAAACTTTCATCATAGAACTTTTATCATAGACTTCACATGAACAAGTGACAATTCATCACAACATCAAAGTATAAAGCATAAACTCTATTGGAAACCGACAAACTATGTTCTTAGTCAACTTTGCAACTACAATTCATCATCTTTTAAAGAAAGGTCACGTATCGGAGCCTTTAGGCAATTCCACATACTCAACCATCATTTAGTCTTCTATGATTCCTAACACTCACCACGTACACATGAGCAAAACATTTCAACCGGACACAAAGAAAGATAGGGCCTTATAGTTTCGCCTCCCAACACACTCACCTCAAGGGTGATGTCAACAATAATAACTTATACCACCAATATTCAACTGGACATATGCGCCTAGATCTTTCCTCACCACATGATGCTTGCCAAAGGAGAAAAATGAAAGGAATAGAGAGAAAAACTTTGACTCTTGCATGAAAGTAAATACATGAAAGTAAAAGATAGGCCCTTCTCAGAGGGAAATAGAGGTTGCCATGCGCTTTTTGTTTGTATGCTCAACTCCTTAGTGGAAGAGAACGTCACATTATATTGCCCCTTGTGATGGAAACCTTTGTTATGCAGTCTGTCGCTTTTATTCTTCACCATCACAAGTTCGTACAACGCTCAGTTTTCCCTAACACTAAATGATCTCACATTTTTATAAGCAATTTTTATTGCCCTTTTTGCACCGATGACAACTTACTTGAAGGATCTTGCTCAATCCATATGTATGTATGGTGGAATCTCAAACAAGATAGGGTTTAAGGGTTTTGGATGCACAAGTAGTATCTCTACTTAGTGCACCTGACAACCTAACAGGGTACTACTTGCCGAAAAAATGCACTATGCATTTTCGATCATTTCATTTCCTGATGACTAAAATATACAGTTGTGCTTAGAGGAATATATGTAGGCTGACCTAGAGTACTTAGTGGAAATTATCCTCATGAGCCATCGGTATACCACATTTTCCAAAATTAAGATGCTCGGACATAACTGAAAAAAACTCCTGGTAGCAAGAACATTTCAGTAATGTCCCATGCGATTAGTATATTCATCACTAATATTAAACCACTTGCTTATGATAGGATGAGAAACAATGTCTTATCCTTATTGATACATATTTCCCCCTATTTCTGAGGAAAAATTAAAGAGATCTGAGGTTATTTTAGTGCTTCATTGCGTTGATCAAAAGGAAAAGAGAACTGCATAGAAGTAAAATTCTGTTTGTCATCGATGTGTAGTAGTGCTGACTGTCAAGTAGAGAATTGTGAAAAATGGCACTTATTCAAAATTGCATCTTCAAAAAAATTGACATTCCCCCTACATGGGTATGGCATTGTAGCATGTAGCTTCAGCAAAACATTTAGCGAGACGCGGACTTGATTGCCATTGCCATTGCCATTGTTTCTCCGTTTCTAATGATTTCCTTGCTCTGCTCTATGTTCTGCATGATGCACTCAAGGTGCCGAGCATTTTGCATGCACATACTGGTCATGTAACTTGCTTACACCCAACCTATCTCTCCCGAGTTTTGGTGTTACTTTTGCCTCCTAAGCCCATTTTAGCCCTAAAGTTAGTATTGCATTATTTAACATAAGTCTATGCATATAGATGTGTGCAAAGTAGGAAGTCAAAGAATGAAAGGAGATCTATTATCTAGAATTATATCATTCATATGGAATGATTATTGTGAGGTAAATTTATTGTATCACGTGATCACATCCACCCAAAATATTTGGACCGCACCGAACCCATGTTGTTTTATTCAATATAATAACTTACATAGAATATACCGTAGGATAGAAATAAAACCCAGAAACCTCTCTCTCTCTCTCTCTCTCACACACACACACACACACATATATCTCCCTCCCTCCACCTCTCTCTCATATGTAGCCAGCACAAGGCCTTCGGTACGAATTTATTTCCATTCTGTCCTAGCATCTGTTTCTTGGTTAAGTTACATACGTGCACATCATATTCTCGCATTTCTTCACCTACCCAAACACTAAAAATGAACACAAGAGGCATTCATTTGTCCAGTTTCCATCGATGTGATGTGCAAATCTTCAAGTGGAATTACTGTTACAGAAATCCATTTTACTTCATTTGAATAAGGATCTAAACTTTGCTCGGTTCAGACAAACCAGGGATCTTGTTCTCCTACATGGCTAATCACTATGACTGGCGCAACAGAACAACAAACTGTTGTAAGGACTGGGGCAACAGAACAACCAACTGTTTTAATGATAGGGTGAACTTTATTGTTGTGATGGTGCTAGTATATATACTTGATCATTTGTT
The DNA here is from genome assembly GCA_021437245.1 of Aegilops speltoides. Lineage (NCBI taxonomy): Eukaryota > Viridiplantae > Streptophyta > Magnoliopsida > Poales > Poaceae > Aegilops > Aegilops speltoides. Next base: position 9,039 of record JAHHZJ010003011.1, on the reverse strand, counting down.
TATTTTGGGAGGAATAAAAAATCCTTTAACCTAACCGCGTGATGAGTCAACATCAAGTCTAGTTTTTCTTAATAAAATTAACAATGACCCACGATGCATGTGAAACATCTCAATGCTTTTTATTTTAGTTCAGCGCTTCATAACTTTATGTAATAGCACATGTATCCTTGGAGTTATATTATATTTTTCTTAATTATGTTATAAATATGAGCTTGTGAAGCGAGGTGAAACCCAGCACAAAGCAAATTAACTAATTGGAATGCAATGAACTGCAATGCTTCTTGCAAAACTGACTTAACCACACTGAAAAATCTCTCACAAATAATAGTGCATGAGAGGAGCAGACATTTTAATCCTCGTCAGTTGGCATCTTTGGAAACAACGAAATGCTAGGGTGTTTTATAACACAAGATAACAATGCACGATCACGGACCTTGTAGATCTCATTTTCGTAGAATAGGAAGAATGGAAAAGTGCAGGAGCCAGAGGGACTTATAGTTTTGTGAGGAGTCAACCTTAGATTTATGGTGGTGTGGATGGGTGTTGTAACTTGCATTGGAAGCATCCGATGTGTGTTTCTTGTAAATCCTCTTCCTTGTATAAAAGTACGGCATGCTGTTGGTGTGCTGTCATTATTTTAGAGGAGCACACATTAATGCATGCACATGACATAACAAACAAGCACACAAGTCCATTCATCAACGAAAGGCTACCGGAATCAAGAGTTGTTCTACCATTTGCATTAGCTAGAAGTTTTCTATACATGTAAATTTTATGTGCCTCTGCCAGCAGAGTGACCAACACCGAAAGCACAAGCACAGAGATGTACTAGCCAATGTGCTGTGACTAAACGAAGCCTAACCCTTGAGTAAAGTTGTGCGGAGAAGTGCGACCTAGCCACTACTAGGAAAAGGGCTATAGATGGGATGGACACTAATGGCGCACTGTACATCTGGTGCGCCATTACTAAATACTAATGGCGCACCATGTGTTGGTGCGCCATCAGTAAAAAAAATTAATTTTTTTCAAAACTACTAATGGCGCACCGTGGGGTGGTGCGCCATTACTAGTTGAACTAGTAATGGCGCACCATCCCACGGTGCGTCATTAGTACTTTGGCCCAAACATTCCCCCGAATGCACCCCCCGGACCGCCTTTTCAGTTTGAAAAAAAATAAAAGAAAATGACAGAAATGTCAAAAAAATAAAAGAAAAAAAGATTCCCATGTGATATGTGGTCTAGTTGTTAGAAAAATTTACAAACATGAATTTTCGACTTTTTTGAAAAATCTCTCGAGAATTTGTAAAAAAGGGCATAACTTTTGCATACGAATTCGGATGAAAAAGTTTTTTATATGAAAAATCATCTACTCGAAAAGTTACATCCAAATTTAACAACCCCGTTAAACATTTTCAAAATCCTCAAAAACCTAACTGAAAAAAAGATAGGGGGCTTTTAAGATCTGGAGATGCAAAAAAATTCAAAAAAAAATCAAACTTACTAACGGCGCCATTACTATCTTCCCGCCTTCAAAATTCAAAATAAATCAAAAAACTAAAAAAAATACTAATGGTGCACCTGGCCATGGTGCGCCATTAGTATCTTCCCGCCTTCAAAATTCAAAATAAATCAAAAAAATAAAAATATAGTAATGGCGCACCTGCCCACGGTGCGCCATTACTATGTCGATATATATATTTGGCGTGTCCTCTCCTCCTTACCTCTTCATTCTTCTCCTCCACTCCACCTCTCCTCCACTCCACCTCTCCTCCTCCTCCCTCCATCTTCCCTTCTCTCCTCCACCATACTACCCTCCTCCTCTCCGGCGACCTCCTCCTCCTCCTCTCCGGCGACCTCCTCCTCCCTCCTCTCCTCTCCTCCCCTTCCCTCCCCTCACGGTTTCTCCTCCCTCCTCTCCGGTGAGCTCCTCCTCCCCCCTATCCGGCGACCTCCTCCTCCCTCCTCTCCTCTCCTTCCCTCCCCTCCCCTCACGGTTTCTCCTCCCTCCTCTCCGGTGAGCTCCTCCTTCTTCCGCTCCGGTGAGCTCCTCCTCCCTCCTCTCCTCCCATCCCCTCATGGTTTCTCCTTCCTCCTCTCCGATGCTCCGGTGAACTTCTCTCTGGCGACCTCCTCCTCCTCTCCGGCGATGCGGTCACCTCCTCCTCCTCCTCTCCGGTGAACTCCTCTCCGGCGAACTCCTCTCCGGCAAAAGAACACGGCAAAAGAACATACAAGATCCAAAAACGGGAACAAAATTTGAAATAATATCGTGCAAAAAAACGAGCAAAAAATGGGCAAAAAAATCATGATCCAGATCCAAATTCAAAATTCAAAAATACCAATGGCGCACGATGGGGGTTAGATGGTGCGCCACTACTATTTTCCCGCCTTCAAAATTCAAAAATACTAATGGCGTACCGTGGCCTATACTAATGGCGCACCAGTGGCCTATACTAATGGCGCACCGTGGCCTATAATAATGGCGAACCAGTGATGCGCCATTAGTATACCAGATACTAATGGCGCACCACTGGTGCGTCATTAGTAAAAAATACTAGTGGCGTGATCATAGTTTTAAATAGCTGGCTATAGCTCCGCTATAGCCCGCTATATCGCCTTTTCAGCAGGATGCGGCTAAATGGTCGCTGTCGGTGTCAAAACCGGCGGATCTTGGGTAGGGGGTCCCGAACTGTGCGTCTAGGCGGATGGTAACAAGAGACAAGGGACACAGTGTTTTTACCCAGGTTCGGGCCCTCTCGATGGAGGTAAAACCCTACTCCTGCTTGATTGATATTGATGATATGGGTAGTACAAGAGTGGATCTACCACGAGATCAAGGGGGCTAAACGCTAGAAGCTAGCCTATGGTATGATTGTTGTTGTTGTTGTTGTTGTTGTGTCCTACGGACTAAAACCCTCCGGTTTATATAGACACTTGAGAGGGCTAGGGTTACACAGAGTCGGTTAAAATGGTAGGAGATCTACATATCCGTATCGCCAAGCTTGCCTTCCACGCCAAGGAAAGTCCCATACGGACACGGGACGAAGTCCTCAATCTTGTATCTTCATAGTCTTGGAGTCCGGCCGATGATGATAATTCGGCTATCCGGACACCCCCTAGTCCAGGACTGCCTCAGTAGCCCCCAAACCAGGCTTCAATGACGACGAGTCCGGCGCGTATATTGTCTTCGGCGTTGCAAGGCGGGTTCTCCTCCAAATTCCATGTGCTTGCCGAATAGTGTCCGACTTCCTTATAAATGTTGCGCTCCTTGGCTTCCACGCCCAATAATGGCCCTCTTCCACGTGTCGCATGCAATCGAACGGCCGGGTATTTTACATTTTACCCCCAAGCTGCGCGAATAAGCTACCTATAAGAGAGGCAAGAATCCAGATCCAAATCACACCATCCTCCTTCCGCGGTACTCATCGGAGTGCTTCTGACAAAAATCTAATCCATCATGGACCGTCGACGCGGCTCCTCCTCTCGCGCTCCCAACCCTCAGCCAGGAGATTGGAGGAGATGTTCAGTCCCGCACAGCGAGCTGGTGATGCTCCAAGTGGAGGGATACCTCCCTCTGGCCTTTATGGTCCCGGTTCGAGCCGGGCTGGCCACCTACAAAGGTGGAAGCAGGTGAGAAACACCCCAGTCCCTCAAAGGAGGCGGGTGTGCCGTCCCTTATCTAATAAGGGGGCTCGGATTTCCCATACATCCGTTTCTCCGGGGGCTTCTGGAGTTCTACGCACTCCAGCTTCATCACCTTATGCCCGCCTCCATTCTACACATTGCGGGTTTCGTAGCTCTTTGCGAGCTGTTCTTGGGCATCGAGCCCCATTTTGCGTTGTGGAAGAGATTGTTTTGCCTCGTACCCCGTTCTGACGAGGGGTCGATATATCAAGTGGGCGGAGCCGAAATATGGCGTATCGCCGGGACCGGATATCTATCCGGAACCCCGAAGAAGGCGTCCGAAGACTGGCCTTTGGAATGGTTTTATGTGGAAGGCGCCTCCTTTGCGGACCCGATTCGGATCGGCCTCCGGAGTTCAGCAACGCTCCTCTGAAGAAACGCCTGAGTTGGCGCCGGCAGAGCCCTCAACGGGAAGATGATAGGAGCGTCCATTATCTGATGGGCCGGATTAGGTTGCTGGCTCATTCTGGATTGACTGTGATTGGAGTCATGGCCACGTGCATTATGTAAGGGGTGCAGCCGCTCCAATATATGGGCCACCCCATGTGGGATTTCAACGGGGAGAATGACGCCACCCGTCATGGCCGCAAGGGGCCGGGATCGGCCGCCGATCTGGTGAAGATCCTGTCCGGCTTGTACAAGGGGGAGAAGGAGGACTTCCTCCAAACGAGTCCATTAAATGGATTCTCCATGAATAACCCTCGGAGCTGGGTAAGCGGATGTTTATCTATCCGATCCGTACTTTCAAAGTTAAGTTTATTACTTTATGATGTCGATGCAGGAATTGCGCCGGGATGTGGAGGGCATACATAGTCCGACTCCACAACCCAAGGGTCCGGAAAGATCCCTTGATCCGGCCTACGGAGAGGATCCGGACATAAAGGTGGAGCTGATTGACGGGGTGTTCCACCAACTCAGCATGGACAATGCTCTAGTCGCCATTACGGCTGACTACCCCGGTTTATCTCCGGCTTCCCAGGTAACTATGACCGGAGTCCTAACACCATTACTTCGTCCGTGCTTATTTCTGACCACCGTATACCAATGGTGTCTCGCAGGAGGTGCCTTTAAGGCGGGAAGCCGATCCCGCGGCGGCTGACCAACAAGGGTCAGTTCGGCCCAGCAGGCGGAAGAGGGGTGCGGTGCGAATCGAAACGTCGCTGCAACAGTACGGCATGCCATCGTTTTTAAGGGAAAAATTCCTGGGAGGTATATTAATGCTTATGACCTTTCCAGGAGAAAGAGCGCTCGACGGACTGTGTCCAGAGAGGTTGCCAACCAAGCCTCCGCCAGCCAGGTTCCAACACCTGGTTCGGAGGGGGAGGCGAGCGCAAGGCGCGAGCCGGATGCTTCTCCAACGGAGGATGCCGACGGGCTATCCGCCACCAAGTCTGAGGTGGAGAGCGCCATGAATCATAGGCGCCGCCGGACTGTTCTTCGTGACGCGTGTTTCTCCCCAGAGGCGTTGAATGCCTTTAATGCGGGAGACGCGCACCTCCGTGCCGCTCAAGATGGTTTAACAAGAGCCACGGAGCAGTATGTGAAAGACATACGGGTAAGGAGTTTTAATAGTTATATATGCCAGTAGCCCCCGAGACTTAAAGTAGTTAGAATAACTGATTTAAGGATCATTTGATATGCAGGATCTTACGGAGAAGAATACCCAACTGTCCTAGGAGCTTCAAGAGTGCAAGGCCCAACTTGAGGCCGCACTAGCCGCCGAGGAGGAGACAGAGACCCCTCCGGTAACACATATTTCAAAAAGATAAGCGGTGTCGGCGTGCGTATAAGTCGACAATAATATTGTAGATGTTGCCGGACTTGATCCGGACAAGCAACAGCTACTGCGCCAGCTGAAGGCCGGCGAGAGGGTGCTTATGAAGGTGCAGCAGGAGAGGAACAAACTCCAAGATGCCCACACCCAGCTTGGAGAAGAGCTAAAAGGTGTTCGGGCCCAGCTGTTTGGCTCCGTGAAGGAGAATCAGCGGCTTCGTCGCGGCATCTACAGTAAGTGCTTGAGAAAACTCTTTTGAAAAGAAGAGTTCGGCGAGGAAGTCGATTGACAGGAATGTGTCTGTAGGTGTGCTCACAGGTCACCCTGCGGAGGAAATGCCCAGTTCAATGGGTGACCAACTTCCCGAGCTGGTGCAACTGTACGAACGTGTTCGGCAGGCGATGAGTGGTGTCGCCCAGGCCTTATGGCCGTCTGTCTCCCTACCCGAGGGCCTTGGGGGGCTTGCGGAGAAGCTTCAGGGAGCATGGCAGCGCTTCCGTCTATGGAAGATATCGGCCTGCCGTCAAGGCGCCTGGGAGGCCTGGGCCATGGTGAAGACGCGGTACACAAAGGCGGATCCGAACCACATGGCCGAGGTCGGACCTGTGGGGCCCGATGGGAAGGAGATCCCTGTGAGTTTAATGTATGGCCAAGTAGAGTTGGCAGCTAAGTATTCCCAACGGGACTGTAAATTAGACAGCCTGTTAGATGGGATTGAAGAGGAGTACAATCAGTCAATTTGACGATGTATTTTAAAATGACATGTATAATGCCTTCTAGCCGGATTGTAGATCGTTTGTCTTTGCGGACCTTTTCGCTTCAACCTCAGGACCCTAGAGTCCGGAGTGTGTCCGAATGCCCTCATGGTTATGAAAAAAACCGGGGCATGCATGGAGACCAGGCGTAGGGGTCATTAGTGCTTTATCAGACAAGTGCCCAACTAGTTATGTTATATTACATGGTTAGTAAGAAACATCTTCCAGGGAGAATAGTTCCGTTAGGGGTTCCTTTTCCTGGGAGGCATGCCCTAAAGTGCATGTCCGGACTGCGAAAAGAGCAGAAAAGCATCTGGGGGCAGATAAATAAATAAATAAGAAATCATCTTTCAAGTCACCGACCGAATATTCCCTTAAGAACGCTAGCTTTCGGCTTCACCCAGTCGAGGTACACATCCGGTGACCCGCGATAACAATCGCAGAGGTGCTCCTTTACCTCCTAGCCGAACAATCGGGAGCGTGGGGGTAAGCACAGAGCCGAGCAATCCAGCTTGGCCAAAACTTAAGTCATATCGATGCATATAATGGTGAATAAAAGGTACATGCGGAAGTTTGACACATGTGTTGGGCATAAAGCCCGTATAAATAAGCTTCTGTTAAAGAAGCCCCCAGGTATAATGAGTGCGAGTAGCACATCAAGTGTGTGCGAACAATGCACAGATCAGCCCTCAAAGGCTTTATGAAAGAAAAGGGGAAAAAAGGGAAAAACAAAAGACAACTGAAGTATAAAATGTGGACGGAGGAAGGAGACGAACTCTGAGTCCGGCGCTAGGCGTAGAATCTTCGGAGGTGGGCTGCGTTCCATGGGTTCGGCTCGAGTCGGTTGTCCGACGCGTTTCGCAGACGGTATGCTCCGCCGGTCAGGACTTGGTCGATGATGAAGGGACCTTCCCATTTGGGCTTGAGTTTGTCCTTTTTCTTGTCCAGCAGGCGTAGAACTAGTTCGCCAACATTGTAAGTTTTGGCCCATACTTCCCTGCTTTGATATCTTCGAGCCTGCTGCTGATAGAATGCGGAACGAGCTTTTGCCACGTCACGCTCCTCCTCCAATGCATCCAAACTGTCCTGCCGATCCAACTCGGCTTCTCTTTCTTCGTACATGCGCACTCGAGGTGAGTCATGAATTATGTCGCAGGGCAAAACTGCCTCTGCGCCTTATACGGTTTGGCGTGGTCCGCAGCCCCCAGAGTACGGAGTCGAGCTCCTCTACCCAGTGTGTGTTAGATTTCGTGAGGGACCGCACTAACCTGGGCTTGATGCCGCTCATTATTAGACCATTTGCTCATTCGACTTGATTGTTAGTTTGAGGGTGATAGACTGAAGCGTAGTCGAGCTTGATGCCCATATTTTTGCACCAGAGTTTGACCTCGTCGGCCATGAAGTTCGTGCCATTATCAGTGATGATGCTGTGGTGGACGCCATAACGGTGTACTACCCTGGATATGAAGTCTATCACAGGTCCGGATTCGGCCGTTTTAACTGGCTTGGCCTCTATCCATTTGGTGAATTTGTCCACCATGACTAATAGGTATTTTTGCTTATGGCTTCCCCCTTTAAGGGGTCCAACCATGACAAGCCCCGAGACCGCGAACGGCCAGGTGATGGGTATAGTTTTGAGGGCGGTGGGTGGCCTGTGGCTTTGATTAGCAAAAAGCTGGCACCCGACGCATCGTTGGACTAAGTCCTGAGCATCTGCCTGGGCCATCGACCAATAAAATCCTGTACGGAAGGCCTTTCCTACAAGTGCCCGGGCTGCGGCGTGGTGTCCGCCGAGTCCGGCGTGAATTTCAGCCAGCAGATTTCGCCCTTCCTCTTCGGAGATGCACCTTTGAAGGACTCTGGTTGTGCTTTTCTTATAAAGCTCCCCCTCATGGACTTTGTAGGCCTTAGATCGCCGTACTATGCAGCGGGCCTCATTTTGGTCTTCGGGGAGTTCCTGCCTAATTAGGTAGGCTAGGAAAGGTTCCGTCCACAGGGCAATGAGTGCCATTATTTTGTGGGCTGAAGGTGTTATTTCATTGGCTGAGCCGCCGATTGTGTCAGAATGTTCGGTGTTGGGCGGTGCGGTTGGTTCCGGATTGTTGTTTCCGGACTCCTCTTCCCATACTATGGATGGCTTAAAGAGCCGCTCCAAGAAGATGTTTGGAGGGACGGCGTCGCGCTTTGTGGCGATGCGCGCCAACACGTCGGCCGGCTGGTTATTATCCCGGGCTACATGGTGGAATTCGAGCCCTTCGAACCGAGCTGACATTTTTAAGACGGTGTTATGATAGGCTGCCAGTTTTGGATCCTTGGCGTCAAAGTCTCCATTTACTTGGGATATTGCGAGGTTTGAATCCCTGCGCACCTCTAGGCGTTGAATACCCATGGAGATTGCCATCCGGAGACCATGTAGGAGGGCCTCATATTCGGCTGCATTGTTGGAGTCCGTGTATATTATCTGAAGTACGTACTGGACTGCGTCTCCGGTTGGGGACGTTAATACGACGCCAGCCCCCAAGCCGGCCAACATTTTGGAGTCATCGAAATGCATGATCCAATTGGAGTATGCGCCATACTCTTTAGGGAGTTCGGCTTTGGTCCATTCGGCAATGAAATCAGCCAAAACTTGCGACTTTATAGCTCGCCGTGATTTGTAGGTTATGTCAAATGGTAAGATCTCAATGGCCCATTTTGCAATCCTGCCCGTCGTGTCGCGGTTGTTTATAATGTCACTGAGAGGTACTTCGGAGGCCACTGTTATCGAACACTCTTGAAAGTAGTGTCGTAGCTTCCGGGATGCCATGAACACCGCGTCGCTATCTT
>JAHHZJ010003010.1:0-24751 GCA_021437245.1 Aegilops speltoides | reverse complement strand
CGTCCCATGTCCCGATGGGACTCTCCTTTGCGTGGAAGGCAAGCTTGGCGATTCGGATATGTAGATTCCTTCTCTCAGAACTCAATTTTGTGTAACTCTAGCCCTCCTGTCTATATAAACAGAGGGTTTAGTCCATAGGACAACAATCATAATCTCATAGGCCGACTTCTAGGGTTTAGCCATTATGATCTCATGGTAGATCAACTCTTGTAATTCTCATATTCATCAAGATCAATCAAGCACTAAGTAGGGTATTACCTCCATAAAGAGGGCCCCAACTCGGGTAAACATCGTCCCCCGCCTCCCGTTACGATTAGCCTTAGACGCATAGCCTCGGACCCCTACCCGAGATCCGGCTGGTTTTGACACCGACATTGGTGCTTTCATTGAGAGTTCCACTGGATGTCAAGATAGGTTTGATGGATCGCCTTTGTTAACAAGGACAACATCACCTCCGGTAGCCTCTGCCTCAAAGCCAAACTCCTCCGCTAGGCGATTTTACCATGGTCGCTCTGGGCCATCGGCCGACGATGACTTCTTGTGTCATCGAAAATCGCTGGTCATACCGTAATATTCAACATGATGGATCCGATGGAGTTGTCAGATAAATGAACTCGATCGACGATCACCGCTTTGGGAGTCGCCACGACCACGCATCGGATTGGGCTTAAACCAGATTAGAGAGAAATTGAATCTCCACCGTCACCCACCGATAGTGGTAGTGAAGGAGCAATGCAACGACTCTTCCCCTATGTTGAGGACGAACTATGTTTGGATCTCCGAGCTCACAGAGCCGGATACTCACCCTCGGGAAGACCTGACCCATACTCCGAACTTAGAATCGAACTATGGGCCTGAGAAATTGGTTGATATCCTGAGTCTTAACTGTTAAGCTCGGAAGTTTCTCAAGCTCGATCCCAGACAGGTGTCTGTTCGACTTAAATCCACCCACCCACCCGTATATAAGTTTATCTTACCCACATGAGACAGCAGCCCCGAGAAACAGTACCCATCACTTTTGGCTAGATTCCTCCTTGTCAAGGACAAGATCAAAGACGCCGTGATGAAGACACGGTCTCATTATTCTCGCAAAATTGCACTGACGAGGGAATCCTCAATGGCAACCATAGTATGTATATCACGCGAATTGAAAGCGCTCGATAACTCAAAAATTTCTTGGGAGCCATCGGTTTACACTAAACCCTCGTCGGACAAAAAGGGTGCACCTCGCCGGTCGCCTCGATCCAAAGAACTAAAAAATCAAAACCCATTACAGGCACGGAATTGTCCTAGAGGGATGGCTCGATAGGCCATGCAAGACACACACAACATCGGATACCATACCAACCCACAACCATAGAGCATGTTGGATACTCCCAGTGGCCAAGAGCGCGAGGATCTCCTCATCAAAAATACCGCAGAGCAACATCCCACGAAGACAACAACCATACAGGCGCGATAGCCTTCGAGACTTTCACTCAAACAATATGCTAAAAGGGCACACCACGGCCACTAAGTCTCCGCCAAGTTGCAAAGAATAAACCCCTAGAACGACACGGCCATAACTTTCAATGCCGTTGATGAACCAAAATTCGTAATAGTCCCGCACTCGCCAGACCGGTCCTAAGTCCAATTGTGGACGGTTTTCGACTTACCAAAGTTCTCATGGACGGCGGTAGCGACTAAACCTCATTTACAAGGAAACTCTCGACAAAATGGAAATAGACAGAGCCGCGATTGAGCAAAGCAAGACAACCTTTCGAGGAATTATTCCTACCGAGGCACGTAAAAGTGGGAAAATCACACTCGATGTGGTATTCCGCACCGAGAACTATCGGTCCAAGAGATAACCTTTCAGTGACCCTTTAATAGTGGATATCACGCTTTTAGGGCGAGATGCATTTGCAAGCTTCCAAGCTATACCCCATTACGGGTACATGAAGCTCAAAATGCCCGGGCCCAATAGAATCATCACTCTTGCCGTTGATCCCGACATAGCACTCCACGCAAAACAAAACCGCCGCCAGCCCCTCGAGGTATTGTCCAAGCCCTAGCGGCCAAGAATTAATCGCATTGCGCCCTACGGTGGATAGGATGACGAATACCGATAAGCGATCTAAACCGCCTCCTTCAAACCAAGCAGATTTAAATAGTCAAATTCCAGTGTCCACCCAACGGACCTCGTAAGACAAGATCCATCGGGCTCACCGACCCCACGGTCAATGCCGCATCAAGCGCGCTTTACACGAAAATCGGGACATATTTGCTCGCACCTTCTCGATATGCCGAATCCCACGCAGACCGGCCAACATAGCCTAAACATATCAAGGGATACAAGTCGTCAAGCAAACATTACGGTGCTTTTCCAAACCCAAACGACAAGCCATGGGAGAGGAGCTAGCCAAGTTACTCGAGGTCGGATTCATCGAGAGATAAAACACCGGACCAAGCTAGCAAACCCGCGATGCATACCAAAGAAGGATAAATCCCGCACCTAAGCCGCCGATTTCAAAGACCTCAACAAGGCTTGCCCTAAGGATCCCTTTCCTCCCCGCATTGATCGGGATCATCGATGCTACCGCAGAGACACGATTCACTATGTTTCTCGACGATACTGGATACCATCAAATCAAGATGAAGGAGTCCGATCAAGCCACAACGGCATTTATCACCCCATACGGGCCTTTCGCTTCAACACTATGCCTTTCGAGCTCAAAACGCCGGCGCCACCTATCAACGCATGATTCAAACATGCCCGAAAACAAATCAGCAAGATACAATACATACGTGGATGATGTAATCATCAAAACCAGCACGCCGAGTCCTTAATAGACGATCCGCGGCCTCACATTTGACAACCTCCGAACATATGACATCAAGCTCAACCCTAAAAGTGTGTTTTCTGCTGCCTCACCGGAAAGCTTTTGGGCTTCATCGTTTCAATAGAGGAATTGAGGCAAACCCATTAAAATCCGAAGTTTTGTCATAGTTGGCTACACCAATGCATCTTAAACAAGTCCAAAAATTATTCGATGCATGGCAGTCTAAGTCGCTTTATCTCCGTGACTAGGACAAAAGGCATTGCCATCAGACGCTTCTTCTACACACCAAACACTTCGAGTGGACTGGACGCTGTAACGGCCGGATTGGAAGAAATAAAGGCTCTTCTAGCAAGCAACCCAACCTCGCCATGCCAAACGCTTGTGAACCCTTGTTATTATATATATCGGGCACACACAAGTGGTGAGTGCGGTGCTTTGGTCGAACGAGAGAGGACTTGACACAAATTCCCGCCCAGGTTTTAGATACTACGATCCACCGTCCTCACACCATGCAAATCCCTGCACTCTCATTACCAAAAAATAGCATACGCGCTTTTATGGCATCCCGAAGCTACGACACTACTTTCAAGAGTGTTCAATTACGTGGCCTCCAAGTACCTCTCAATGACATAATAAACAACCGCGACGCCACGGTCGGATTGCCAAGGGCCATTGAGCTCCTTCCATTCGACATATCATACAAAGCGGCAGACCATTAAATTCAAGTATTTACTGACTTTGTCGCCGAATGGATGAAGTTTAACTCCCTAAAGAGTACATCACATACTCCAACTAGATCATGCACTTTGACGACTTAAATGCTAGTAGGCCTAGGGCCAGCGTTGTCCTAACATCCCCACCGGATATACTTGCTCAAGACGTCCTACAAATATTGTTCATGAACTCCAACAATGCAATAATACGAAGCCTTATTGCATGATCTTCGGATGGCCGCTCCATGGGCATACAACGCCGAAGTGCGATTCAAACCTCGCAATATCTCAAATAAATGGAGATTTCGATACCAAAGATCCAAATACGTACGGCTTACCATAATGACGCTCTCAAAATGTCGGTTTCGGTTTGAGGGGCTCGAAGTTTCACCATGTGGCTCGAGACAAGAATCACAGCCGATGTCGTTGTCAGATCGGCGCTTAAGCGCCGATAATCGCCCCACCTAAAATCTTTCTCGAAAGGCTTTTAAGCCATCCGTGTGGCAAGGAGAGCGGTAATACCAATCCGATCCAATACAACCTCAGATTCAACACACCGATATCATCGGGCTCACCACCAAAATTACACCGTCGACCCATCTCATCATGGCGCCATCGCCCCATGGACCAAACCCTTCTTGGCCTACCTTAATAGGCAAGAGATTCCTCGAGGATCGTAATGAGGCACGCCAGACAGCGGTGCTCCAAGGCCTACAAGGTTCACGAGGGAGAACTCTATAAGAAAAGCGCTATTGAGTACTTCAAAGATGTATCTCAGAGGAAGGGCGACACTCTTGGCTGAAATTCACGCCGGTCTTGGTGGTCACCACGCCGCTCTCGGCCCTCGTAAGGCCTTATGTACATGTTTCTATTGGCCAACGCATGAGCAGCACGCAGACTCGCCCAACATTGCGCCGATGCCACTTTTTCGCCAACCAAAGCCATATGCCACCCACCGCTTACAAACAATCCCCATAACATGGCCTTTTGCGTCTGGGGCTTGATATGGTCGACCCCTTAAAGGGGAGGCCACAAGAAAAAATACCGTTGTTCATGGTGGATAAATTCACTAAGTGGATAAAGGCCAAACCAAATCAAAACAGCCAAGCCGCCATGATAGATTTTATATCCGGCGCCAGGCACTGCTATGGTGTTCCACACATTATCATCGATAACGGCTCCAATTTCACAGTTGGCGAGGTGAAAGCCCGTGTACTAATCGCATCAAGCTCGATTATGCCCTCAGATACCACCCGCAAAACCAAGGGTCAAGTCGAACGAGCTAATAGTCTTATTATGACCGCATCAAACCCAGGTTAGTGTTGTGGGGAACGTAGTAATTTCAAAAAATTCCCACGCATAACGCAAGATCATGGTGATGCATAGCAATGAGAGGGAGAGTGTTGTCCATGTACCGTGAGACCGTAAGCGGAAGCGTTATGACAACGTGGTTGATGTAGTCGTGACGCCTTCACGATCCGACCGATCCAAGCACCGAACGACGCACCTCCGAAGTTCAGCACACGCTCACTCGATGACGATCCCTGACCGATCCAAAGCAGGTGTCGGGATGAGTTCCATCAAGACGACGGCGCAGGACGATGATGATGTTCTATCGACACAAGGCTTCGCCTACAAGCACCGCAACGATATGATCGAGGTGGAATATGGTGGAGGGGGCACCGCACACGCTAAGGAACGATCACGATGATCAACTTGTGTGTCTATGGGGTGCCCCTCCCCCAGATATAAAGGAGCCAAGGGAGAGGGGTGGCCGCCAAGGAGGGCGCGCTAAGGGGAGTCCTACTCCCACCGGAGTAGGACCTTCCTAGTCCAACTAGGAGAAGGAAAGGAGGGAGAGGAAGAAGGAGAGGGGGCGCGCCTCAAACCCTTGTCCACCTGGACTGGCTGGAGGGGCGCGCCACCTCCCGGCTCCTTCCCACTAAGGCCCATTAAGGCCCAATACTCTTCCCCAGATTCCCGTAACTCCCGGTACTCCAAAAATACTCAATCACTCTGAACCTTCCGATGTCCGAATATAGTCTTCCAATATATCGATCTTTATGTCTCGACCATTTCGAGACTCTCGTCATGTCCCCGATCTCATCCGGACCAACTCCTTAGGTACATCAAAACTCATAAACTCATAATAAAACTATCATCAAACCTTGCTGCATGGACCCTATGGGTTCGAGAACTATGTGGACATGACCGAGACACGCTTCCGTCAATAACCAATAGCGAACTCGATGCTCATATTGGCCCTACATATTCTACGAAGATCTTTATCGTCAAACCGATAACAACATACGTTGTTCCCTTTGTCATCGATATAGTTATTGCCCGAGATTCGATCGTCGGTATCTCAATACCTAGTTCAATCTCGCTATCGCAAGTCTCTTTACTCTCTATGTAATGCATCATTCCAGAACTAACTCATTAGCTACATTGCTTGCAAGGCTTATAGTGATGTGCATTACCGAGAGGGCCTAAAGATACCTCTCCGATAATCGGAGTGACAAAACCTAATCTCAAATACGCCAACTTAACATGTACCTTGGAGACACCAGAGAGCTCCTTTATAATCACCCAGCTTATGTTGTGATGTTTGGTAGCACAAAGTGTTCCTCCGTAAACGGAGTTGCATAATCTCATAGTTATAGGAACATGTATAAGTCATGAAGAAAGCAATAGCAACATACTAAACGATCAAGTGCTAAGCTAATGGAATGGGTCAAGTCAATCACATCATTCTCCTAATGATGTGATCCCATTAATCAAATGACAACTCATGTCTATGGTTAGGAAACACAACCATCTTTGATCAACAAGCTAGTCAAGTAGAGGCATACTAGTGACGCTTATGTTTGTCTATGTATTCACACATGTATTATGTTTCCGTTAATACAATTCTAGCATGAATAATAAACATTTATCATGAAATAAGGAAATAAATAATAACTTTATTATTGCTCTAGGGCATATTTCCTTCAGCCTCCCACTTGCACTAGAGTCAATAATCTAGTTCACATCGCCATGTGATTTAACACCAATATTCATATCTCAGATATGATTAACACCTATAGTTCACATTGTCATGTGACCAACACTCAAAGGGTTTACTAGAGTGAGTAATCTAGTTCACATCGCTATGTAATTAACACCCAAAGAGTACAAAGGTGTGATCATATTTTGCTCGTGAGAGAATCTTAGTCAATGGGTCTGTCACATTCGTGAGTCAGTATGTATTTTGCAAATATTCTATGTCTACAATGCTCGCACGGAGCTACTCTAGCTAATTGCTCCCACTTTCAATATGTATCTAGAGGAGACTTAGAGTCATCTCGATCAGTGCCAAAACTTGTATCGACGTAACCCTTACGCACAAATCTTTTGTCACCTCCATAATTGAGAAACATATCCTTATTCCACTAAGGATAATTTTGACCAATGTCCAAAGGATCTACTCCTAGATCACTATTGTACTCCCTGCCAAACCAAAAAGGTATACAATAGGTCTGGTCCATAGCATGGCATACTTTTATAGAACCTATGATCGATGCATAGGGAATGACTTTCATTCTCTTTCTATTTTCTCTCACGTGGTCGATTTGAGTCTTACTCAATTTCATACCTTGCAACACAGCAAGAACTCTTTCTTTGATCGCCCATTTTGAACTACTTCAAAATCTTGTCAAGGTATGTACTCATTGAAAATCTTATCAAGCCTCTTGATCTATCTCAATAGATCTTGATGCTCAATATGTAAGTAGCTTTACCGAGGTCTTTCTTTGAAAAACTCCTTTCGCATACTCCTTTATGCTTTATAGTAATAATTCTACATTATTTCCGATCAACAATATGTCATTCACATATACTTATCGAAATACAGTAGTGCTCCCACTCACTTTCTTGTAAATACAAAGCTTCACCACAAGTTCAGATAAAACTATATGCTTTGATCAATTTATCAAAGCATATATTCCAACTCCGAGATGCTTGCACCAAATCCATAGATGGATTGGTTGAGCTTGTACATTTTGTTAGCATCTTTAGGATTGACAAAACCTTCTCGTTGTATCATATACAACTCTTTTTTAATAAACCATTAAGGAATCCAATTTTGACATCCATTTGCCGATTTCATAAAATGTGGCAATTGCTAACATGATTTGACAGATTTACATCGATACGAGTGAGAAAATCTCATCGTATTCAACACCTTGAACTTGTCGAAACCGTTTCGACAATTTGAGCTTTGTAGATAGTAACACAACTATCAGTCTGCCTTCCTCTTGAAGATCCATTTATTTTCTATGGCTTGCCGATCATTGGGCAAGTCAACCAAAGTCCATACTTTGTTCTCATACATGGATCCCATCTCGATTTCATAGCCTTAAGCCATTTCGTGGAATCTGGCTCATCATCGCTTCCTCATAGTTCGTAGGTTCATCATGGTTTAGTAACATGACTTCCGAATAGGATTACCGCACCACTCGTGCGGATCTTAACTGAAGATCTACAAAGTTTGGTAGTAACTTGATCCAAGCTTCATGATCATCATCATTAGCTTCCTCACTAATTGGTGTAGAAATCATCGAACTGATTTCGTGATGAACTACTTTCCAATTCGGAGAAGGTACAAATTACCTTATCAAGTTCTACTTTCCTCCCACTCACTTCTTTCGAGAGAAACTCCTTCTAGAAAGGATCCATTCTCAACAACAAATGTTTTGCCTTCGGATCTGGATAGAAGGTGTACCCAACAGCTTCCTTTGGGTATTCTATGATGACGCATTCGATTTGGGTTCGAGCTTATCAGTTGAAACTTTTTCACATAAGCATCGCAGCTCCAAACTTTAAGAAACGACAACTTAGGTTTATTGCTAAACCATAGTTCATACGGTGTCGCTCCACGGATTTAGATGGTGCCCTATTTAACGGGAATGCAGTTGCTCTAATGCATAACCCCAAAACGATAGTGGTAAATCGATAAGATACATCATAGATCGCACATATCCAATAAAGTGTTATTTATGTTCGACACATCATTACATTGTGGTGTTCCTGATGGCGTGAGTTTGTGAAACTATTCCACATTGTTTTAATTGAAGACCAAACTCAGAATTCAAATATTTGTCTCCACGATCGATCGTAGAAACTTTATTTTCTTGTTACGATGGTTCTCCACTTCACTCTGAAATTTTTGAACTTTTCAAATGTTTCGCATTTGTGCTTCATTAAGTAGATATACTCATATCTTCTCAAATCATCTTTGTGAAGGTCGAAAATAACGATACCGCCATTAAGCATCAATACTTATTGGATCGCATACATCGGTATGTATTATTTCCAACAAGTCAAGAGCTCGCTCCATTGTTCAAGAACGGAGTTTTAGTCATCTTGCCCAAAAGGCACGGTTCGTAAGCATCAAATGATTCATAACCAAGTGATTCAAAATCCATCTTTTGAGTTTCTTCATGCGCTTTACATCGATATGACCCAAACGGCAAGTGCCACAAATAAGTTGCACTATCATTATCAACTTTGCATCTTTTGGCATCAATATTATGAATATGTGTATCACTACGATCGAGATCTAACAAACTATGTTCATTGGGTGTATGACCATCGGGTTTTATTCATGTAAATGTAACAACAATTATTCTTTGACTTTAAATGAATAACCGCTTGCAATAAACATGATCAAATCATATTCATGCTCAACGCAAACGCCAAATAACATTTATTTAGGTTTAACACTAATCCCGAAAGTATAGGGAGTGTGCAATGATGATCATATCAATCTTGGAACCACTTCCAACATACATCGCCACTTCACCTCTACTAGTCTCTCTGCTTATTCTCAGATCTCCTGCTTCGAGTTACTAATTTTAGCAACCCAACAAGTATCAAATACTCAAGGGTTACTATAAACACTAGTAAGGCACACATCAATAACCTATATATCAAATATACCCTTGTTCAATTTGCCATCCTTCTTATCCACCAAATATTCAGTGGCATTTCCGCCCAAAGGACTATTTCCTTTGCATTGTAAGCACTCGCTTTAGGCTTTGGTCCAGCTTTGGTCTTCTTCACGGAGTGACAACTTGTTTGCCATTCTACTTGAAGTTTCCTTTCTCTCCCTTTGCCCTTTCTTGAAACTAGTGATCTTTGTCAATCATCAACACTTGATGCTGCTTTCTTGATTTCTACCTTCGCGATTTCAAAATCATGAAGAGCTCGGGAATCGCTTATGTCATCCTCAGATATTATAGTTCATCACGAAGTTCTAGTAACTTAGTGATGGTGATTAGAGAATTCTCGTCAATCACTATCTTATCCTGGAAGATTAATTCCCACTTGATTCAAGCAATTGAAGTACTCGCATAATCTGAGCACATGCTCACTAGTTGAGCGATTCTCTCCATCTTTTAGCTATACAACTTGTTAGAGACTTCATATCTCTCAACTTGTATTTGCTTGAAATATCAACTTCAATTTCCGAACATCTCATATGGTCCATGACGCTCAAAACGCCCTTGAAGTCCCGATTCTAAGCCGCTACATGGTGCACTAAACTATCAAGTAGTCATCATATTGAGCTAGCCAAACGCTCATAACGCTTTGATCCGCCCTTCGCTAATAGGTCCGCTACCTAGCGTGCATCAAGGACATAATTCTTCTATGCAGCAATGAGGATAAACTCTTTATCACGGATCCAATCCGCATCATTCCTACTAACATTTTTCAACACAATTTTCTAGGAAAATATCAAAATAAACATATGAAAGCAATGTCGACCCCGACTAATGTCACATCGATCTAGCCAGAACACATCATATCACTTTGCGGCCTCACGACGGTATCCCAACGGGTGCCACCTTACCTAGCCTGGGACCGCTTGCCTTTTGGCACACGATATGATAGTGTCGCTAGCATCCATATGAAAAGGAGCCCGGCCGACATGGCTAGTCAGAAACCCAAAGTGGCATGACTTACAGGACAGCATCCATGACCCAAAGATCGAACGCGGTTTGGCCAACAAGAAGTAAGTTCCGGCAGTAGCACTGGCTAGCAGACTCGTAAACCGGCAGAAGGGCTAACAGACTCGGCATCAACGCGTGACATTTCAAGGGACATACAGATCGAAGAAGGACACATGCCGCCAGCCTAAGTGTTCCGGAGCAAAGAGTGTTACCATGGCTCGGTGGAAACACTAGGAGACATTTTAAGAGAGGCTACTAAAGATAAACAACTAGATAGTCGATCCACACATACCAAGCATTTCAATAACATACACAATATGCCCGATATGTGCAAATACAACATGGCATCACAACATGACTCTACGACTCAAGTATTTATTCATTAGGCTCCGAGGAGCTAGATATTACAAACAGGGTCTCATGACCCAACATTCAGAGCATACAAATCAATGCACAAGCGAAGCTATCATGTCTGGGTACGATATCTACAAATGAAAAAGGCTTGAAAGCCCGACTATCTACCAGATCCTCGCCGAGGGCACAAGATCGTAGCTGAGGTAACAAGCTAAACGTCAAGTCCACGTGAACTACTAGCTAGACTCAAGTCTCTCTCGCAAAAACATAAAATAGGCAAACGTGAGTACAAATGTACCCAAAGAAGACTTACATCGTAACTAACTACATATGCATCATTATCAATAAAGGATGGTGGAGTTTAACAAAGAAGAAGCAGCCTTTGACTCTCTGGCTATCCTAAACTATTTACAAGAAGTAACTCTTTTGAGGTGATGCACACGAGTCCACATATTCACCATATCAATACACCACTATGGATCCGCACTGCCTCCACACGAGCACGCCATCCATAGCACTCACACTTATCTTTGCGATTTTAGAGTATCCACTTTCACTTGTCTATGAACCGTTATAGGCAACCTGAAGTCCTTTACCGTGGACACGGCTATTCAATAGATCATATTAACCCCGCAGGGTGTACTTTCATACATGTTTCACCACTTAGGCCTGCACACGACATGTGCTCGGCAGACTTCAAGTTTAAAACCGACGGGTGTAGACCACGACCTACCTAGACACTCAAGTCTCTAGTCCAGTTTATCGCCTATTTGGGTTCCATCTATGAGGAGTTCCGCCAAGTTTCGCTTACAGCCCCAAACGATGTGAACAGGTTCCGTGACACCAATCGGGCGCCTGGTTTCCTTCGCCACGTGCCTACCGTGATCACAGCCCACCCCTACGTCAAGATCACAAGACGGCCTCCAAAGATACTACAAACACTGTAAACTACTTGCAACTCCCCGGACAGAGGACAAGGTGAATAAGAAGTCGAAAGGGTCATATTTCAGGCCCAATGCATGGTAGTAGCTGAATCATGGATCACAAACACGTAACTCCAGTTCCTAAGGACGGCTGCAATGAGACAACCCACCATGTACTCCTACATGGCCTCTCACCGCTACCTTTACCAAATCGCTTTCACACACTTAGCTCACTCACAAGAGGACATGTTCACGCACCTCCGATTCATCCTCGATGAATCGACCGACTCAACTCTAAGCAGAGTGCATGACAAACAAGTATGAATGAGTAGGCACAACAAGGCTCAAACAACTCCTACTCATGCTAGTGGGTTTCATCTATTTACCGTGGAATGACAGTCATGCAAAGGATAAGAGGTTCAGCTACCGCAGAAGTAACAAATGATTCGTTGTCATCCTAATGCAAGAAAAGAGAGCAGAGCGAGAGAGTGATTTTATCGAATGAACAAGGGGTTTTGCTTGCCCGCACTTTTGAAGATAGCATTGAGTCTTCATCGTCAACGATCACAACGCTTGCAGACAACGCCTACCTAGGGGGAACAATACCCAAAATGAGAAGAAACACGATCAATGCAATGCACAATATGATGCATGCTATGACATGGCAATATGAATGTGTTTTGGGCTAATGCAAGCTAGAACAGATTGAAATGAATCCATTTGAACCAAAGATTCAAATGCAAACCCATTATATGAAGTCATAAAGGTGCATTAACTTGTTTCATCAAAACAGCAGGGTTTAGTTGTTTCAACATGCATGAAACCAGTGCAGATGGATAGATTGGATTTTTCTGATCATTTTTCATATATAATTTGTTTGATTTGGAGCTACTGTTGAATTTCTATGAATTTTGAAGTTTAAATCATTTTCTCGAATTTCCGAATTAAAATAAAGCCAAGAAGGATTTATCGCGGTCATCATGACGTCCAAGACTACGCCAGCAGGTCAACGGGCTATTCCAGGTCAAACTCGACGCTGGGGCCCATCGGGTCAGTAGTTAGTTAACTAACTAAATTTAGTTAAGGTTAAACTAATACTAATCTAGTTTAGTTAGTGGCCAGGCCCACATGTCGCTGACCCGTAGGGTCAACCATGGTCAACCCCGGTCAAAATCACCGAGTTGACCGCGGCTCGTCCGCCGGGCGAGACCAGGACGGCGGAGGCGCTGGTTTCTCCTCCGCCACCAAATGGCCGGGCGGAGGACATCTACGGATGCCTGTGCTCGCGCGCATCTAACACTTACTAGTGGCGCGAAGCCGTGGTGGACGAGCTCGCCGGAACGAAGCTCGCGCGGTGGTCCGGAGTTCGCCAACGGCGGTTAGGCGATGCAGGCACCAGGAAGGCGCAGGAGTGCTACATGCGGTTCGACCGCGTGAGCACGACGGTGGGCTCGGAACGAGCAAGCGTGGTCGCGGGCTAACGACTATGTTATGGCCGGGCGGCGAGAAGCTTCTACCGCGTGGAAGATGGGGGCTAGGGTAGAACGAGGGGCGAAAGCACAGGAGAAGCAGCAGGGGCTCACAGCGGATCCATTCGAGGCGGAGACGAGGCGGGAAGCGCCGGAGGCAAGACAGGTCGCCGGAGATCCGGGCGGTCAAGGTGGAAGACGACGGCGGCGGCGACGCTGGCAGTGGCTACCGAGGATGCGTGGGCTCATCCGGGATGACGGACGACGAGGCGGCCGACGAGCACGACGGTTGCTCGAGGGACGGCCGGGAGCGCGCGTGGCGGAGGCAAGGCGGCAACGGAGGATGCTCGGGCGAGAGGGGGAAAGTGCAGAGAAGGGGAAAAGGGTCGGGAGAGCGGGGGAAGCTGGGGCTGCGTGGCGCCTGCGTGGGCTGCCTAGGAGGGCTGGGAAGCAGGAGGTGGTCAAGAAGGCCGGGCCGCCACCGAGCTGCTTTGGGGCGAGGGAGGAAGACGACAGTGAGGAGCCGTGCAGTGGGTCAATGACCGGGCCAGCCTGTGTAAGTGGTCGGGCTTCCAAGTGGGCCGCATGTAAACTCTCTCTCTATTTTCCTTTCTGCTTTTCTATTTTCTCAGAGTTTGTTTTGATTTAGTTTTAGACACTAAATCATTTTTATAAATTTCAGAGGTTTTATGTGGCTTGCTAAAATATATACAAAGCCACTCACAAACTTCAGTAATTATTGGAGTTATATTTAATATATAATAAATATAAATCCAAGCAAATAATTATTGTTAATGCAAATGGCCAAAATAAATGTTTTTGAGACCTATAAAAATATTGGTTTGAATTTAACTCTTACCAATATTTCTATAGAATAACAGAACATTTTCTTGGACTCATTTGAGAAGATTTAAATGTTGGTTATTTTAGAGGTTTTCCGAGGCTTTGAAATTCCTCAATTCAAATTTCATTTGAATTAAAACATGATGCACACATGAGGGTCTAACCTAGTGCATAACAGATCCAGTGGATGTGACAACTCACCTCATTTTAAACAAGAATCTCAACCCGAGATTCAAGACGGAGGTAGGAAGACAAGGGGACACGGATCCATACGCCTTCATGACCCATTGCATTCTTTTGAAGATGTTGATTCATTGCTTCAATTGATCTTGACGTCTTGCTTTGAGAACTACATCCAACATGACGATGAGAAAGAGGAAGGATCTTGGAGGAATCAATCTTCTTGGGGTTCGAGCAACTTAGGATCATCTCAAGGATCACAAAATCAACTCACAGAATGAGACGTAGAAACATCTCTCGAGCCGAGAGGCAAGACATGCTTCAGAAGGATGTAAGACATAACTTGACGAGGTTTCAGAGTAGCGAGGGAACAATTACTATGATCCCATAACGGGGCACCTTGGGAGAGGTGACTTGTAGAAATATCTCCTTAAGTGGCAAAAAGAATTACATTTGATTCAGAGATCATTGAAAACCCTTTATACCAGCCTAAGGCAAAACACAATCAAACATTTGAAAGAGTCCCAAGAATGACATTCTCGGCCAGATGGATGATGTGGATTACCTTGTCAAGACAACACAAGGGATGATTTTAGTAGCTAGGAGAAGCTCACAAGAGAGAGTGAATTCATCGCTGGAATGGTTATAGCATAACCGAGAAAACCGAGAGGAATCCTAGTTAGTGCCGGGCGATGAAGCCTAGATCTTGAGCGCGTTCTCAAGAACTTGAGCATTTCCATATTCATCAAGGTTTTGTCAACATCCGTGTCAAGGGTGCCGACAACACAACATACTACCATGATGAACAGCGACGGACGATGCGTATGCAAAGGAAGATAACACTTTCTCAAATTCCGCCTTAGCGAGGCCAAGAACAAAACTGGATGATCGATCGAGACATTTAGCACTCCGCTTAATGTTCTCTTTGATGTACTAGTGTATCCCATTCATTGAAATGGTCCTGCATCTAGAACATCAAGTAATGTGTCGACTTCGAGCTCAAGAATACATAAGGAACAACTACTAAAATAAATTCTACGAGATCCCGATGGGGAGGTGGCTAACTTCTTCAAACAAGATACTACAATAATAGGTCTTCCGGCGGGTGTGTTCGCCATTTACATCCTCCCTTACCTGCTATCGAGAGACCAATATTATAGTTCTTGGGAGATGTTCCATCCATCATATCCGCCGAGATTCAGATCTGGTTGGTGTCGAATAATCTAGACTCATCGAGTCTAGAAAGAAAATGAAAGTTTGCAACACAAACCGACGAGATGATGTTATGCGGATTCTCGAAATGAACTACGATAGCAAGCTCCAAAACATGAGCTGGTTCTCGCACAAACATGTGAACACGTCTTGTCCTGCATAAACATGGCCACACAAGAGTCTTATAATAAAAACACTACCGAAGTTCGGAGGGAAACATCATCGAGGATATCAAGTCCTCGTGATAAGTCTCGAGCCCACGAAGGAACTTTTCTCCTAACAAATCAAGCAAAGGCTTGGTGTGCTAGGGATACATATAGAATGAAGGTTGCAAGTCTTCAACCACGTAATACTTCGCACGATGCATGAATGATTTGGGATGATTCCAATGGAAGCAACATTGACTTTCTCGAATCCACGCGGCAACTTGCATCAAATGCACATGAACTAGAGGAAGTCACTTACATCCAACATATGCTTCATGAGCTAGCATGAACCAATGCTTTTTAAAAGTTTTCAACACTAGCTTAATGTTCAACAAAACTATGGAGAAGACAAGGATGTTGTCGATGGGTTCAACAACAATTATCCAGCATTCCATAGATATGGAATTCATAACTATGTGAACAAGGTGATAGTATTGGTCGTAACCAAAAGATATAATGGTGTATGCTCGAGGAAATTCCACTAATAAGACGACATTACTTAACATCGTTATTCCGACTTGATTTGAGGATAGCCCATACCAAATCAAAATTTTGGCAAGATAATAAGTCCAACAACCGATCACGAGGACCAATCAATGAAGATATTACCTTTCTTCATTAAACACACACAAAGAGATATCCCTTAACATGAGCTAAGTCTGACAAACTTTTATCTTCCAACTCTCCAAGTTGTTGTTCGCTTAACCAACTAGCCTGGGGTATCCCACACAGATTCTGGAGAAGGGTGGTTTACAAGAAACCAACTTGATCACGAAGCTCAACATAGCGGTCGGTGACATCCTCCGTGATACCTCCGAGAAGACATTCAAGAATCACGAACCACCGATATGCTACTAAGCACGAGAACAATCTTGCTTTTCAGGGAAGACGATATGATCAATAGAGCAAGGGTTTGACAAGATCCTAACTCATTGATCGAAGTGTGCACCGTAAATAAGGACTAGGTTGCACAATCAACCTTAGGGTGACGATTCAATAATCAACACGCTAAGAATGAGGTTATCGTCTATTTAACTACCAAGCAACGGAGTTGCTAGGAGTATAGATTTCACACATCACGATTCACTTGTCGGCATTCCGTTACAATAACATGGAAACCGAGGAATGAATAATGATGGCAGAAGTATCACCGTATCAAGAGTTCATAGGATGGTGTGCAATTCCCATGACACTCTTGACATAAAGATGGTAACACCAAGGTAGAATGTAACAAAAGCTTGATTAGCAATTTGATCTCATGGAGTACAACCGCTTTGACCCAATCCTAGAAATGGACAAGGTATCGAGTTTGTTTCTCCTAGTCATTCGAATAGAATGGCCGGACGGACCACAAGAGTAAAAGGCATCGATGAACACGAATGCACGACTACTCCCGACTATCAATCGATGACGAAAGGTCAAGATAATAACTAAAGGGGACAACTCAAAGGAACATATGATTTTCTGAGTTGTGGATGCATAGATTAGTATGTCGAACCAAGTTCAACATATTTCTTCCGGATAATCCATGCGAAAGGTAGAACTGGCAGAGTCACAATTGTGAATGGAGAAATCTCAAGAGCACTCTTGTTGTGATCTTTGATCCAACAAACTTCGCTATAAGTGGTTCATGGTATTTGGAAGAAGGAAATACCATGGACCTCGAGGACTAATGCAAAGGTTACTAATATCCTAAAGGAACGAGCAAACACTATCAACATGAGGTAAGAAGGGTGAATCTCGGTTCAAAACCCACGAGTAGAATACCTACTAACTAAATTGCATCACAGATGCTTTCGAGTAAAGGCCGTAATCATCACACCGATACAAATCATAGCTAGATTACTAGATGATCCCTAAGACACCTAGGGTCATAATAATACTTCCAACATATATGTCGAGGCAACAGAGTACCTCAACTCAGCATTTAGTGTGATTAACCTGGCCCAAAGGAGCATCAAAACCAGAGGAAAAGGATTTGCAAGTGCATCAGATTGTTTAGAAACCTGGAATGACTCGGACAAAGACAACGGTAAATGCTCAAAAGATTGGAGACATGCTACAAAAATGGTGGCATAACCACTTAATATCACAATGTCAAGATTCTCGAGACCAGCTATGAACATACGGGAGTAGTAAAATTGAACTCGAGATTTGAAACTAATAATTCTATAAGTCAATGGATTAGTAACACGTCATCCTAATAGATAGATGAGAAGGCCTAGTTCTTAATCCCCGAGAAGAGAAGAGGATGACCTGATCAAGGCCATGAGGTATAAGGAGTAAAAAGAGCCTTACGCTCCAACCCACAATCAATTCCCTACATATAACTAAAGCATTTCTAGACTCAACTTCACCATTGGCTTGGTAATCCTACAGCAATAAGCTCGATACCAAAGCTGTCAGACCTCGACTCAATGTCACATCGATCTAGCTCAGAATACATCATATCACTTTTGCGGCCTCACGACAGTATCCCAACGGGTGCCACCTTACCTTAGCCCGGGACCGCTTATGCTTTTGGCACACGATATGATAGTGTCGCTAGCATCCATATGAAAAGGAGCCCGGCTGACATGGCTAGTCGTGAAACCCAAAGTGGCACAGACTTACAGGACAGCATCCATGACCCAAAGATCGAACGTGTGTCGGCCAAAGCAAGTAAGTTCCGGCTATAGCACGGGCTAGCAGACTCGTGAAACCGGCCAGAAGGGCTAATCAGACTCCGTGACTAACGCTGACATTTCTCAGGGATGTATACAGATCAAGAAGGACACATGCCGCCAGCCTAAGTGTTCCGAGCAAGAGCAAGCTTCCATGGCTCTGTGGAAACACTAGGAGACATTTCCGAAGAGAGGCTACTAAAGATAAACAACTAGATAGTCGATCCCACACATACCAAGCATTTCAATAACATACACACAATATGCCCGATATGTGCAAATACAACATGGCATCACAACATGACTCTACGACTCAAGTATTTATTCATTAGGCCCGAGGAGCTTAGATATTACAAACAGGGTCTCATGACCCAACATTCGTGAGCATACAAATCAATGCACAAGCGAAGCTATCATGTCCGGGTACGTATATCTACAAATGAAAAAGGCTTGAAAGCCCGACTATCTACCAGATCCTCGCCGAGGGCACAAGATCGTAGCTGAGGTAACAAGCTAAACGTCAAGTCCACGTGGAACTACTAGCGAGATCAAGTCTCTCTCGCAAAAACATAAAATAGGCAAACGTGAGTACAAATGTACCCAAAGAAGACTTACATCGTAACTAACTACATATGCATCATTATCAATAAAGGATGGTGGAGTTTAACAAAGAGCAAGCCAGCTTGACTCGGTGGCTATCCTAAACTACGCATAAAGTAACTCTTTGAGGTGATGCACACGAGTCCACATATTCACCATATCAATACACCACTATGGATCCGCACTGCCTCCATACGAGCACGCCATCCATAGCACTCACACTTATCTTATGATTTTAGAGTATCCACTTTCACTTGTCTATGAACTGCTATAGGCAACCCAAGTCCTTTATCATGGACACGGCTATTCAATAGATCATATTAACCCCAGTGAGGGGTGTACTTCTTCATACATGTTTCACCACTTAGCCTCGACACCGACATGTGCTCGGCAGACTTCAAGCTTAAAACCGACGTGGGTGTAGACCACCACCTACCTAGACACTCAAGTCTCTAGTCCAGTGTTTATCGCCTATTTGGGTTCCATCTATGAGGAGTTCCTACCAAGTTTCGCCACAGCCCCAAATGATGTGAACAGGTTCCGTGACACCAATCGGGCGCCTGGCTTATCTGCCACGCGCCTCACCGATCACAGCCCACCCTTTACCCAAGATCAAGACGTACGGCCTCCAAAGATACTACAAACACGTAAACTACTTGCAACTCCCCGGACAGAGGACAAGGTGAATAAGAAGTCGAAGAAGGGTCATATTTCAGGCCCAATGCATGGTAGTAGCTCAATCATGGATCACAAACACGTAACTCAGTTCCTAAGGACGGCTGTAATGAGACAACCCACCATGTACTCCTACATGGCCTCTCACCGCTACCTTTACCAAATCGCTTTCACACACTTAGCTCACTCACAAGAGGACATGTTCACGCACCTCCGATTCATCCTCGATGAATCGACCGACTCAACTCTAAGCAAAGAGTAAGCATGACAAACAAGCATGAATGAGTAGGCACAACAAGGCTCAAACAACTCCTACTCATGCTAGTGGGTTTCATCTATTTATCGTGGAATGACAGTCATGCAAAGGATAAGAGGTTCAGCTACCGCAGAAGTAACAAATGATTCTGTTGTCCTAATGCAGAAAAGAGAGCAGGAGCGAGAGTGTGATTTTATCGAATGAACAAGGGGTTTTGCTTGCCTCGGCACTTTTGAAGATAGCATTGAGTCTTCATCGCTGTCAACGATCACAATGTCAGACAACGCCTACCTAGGGGGAACAATACCGCAAACAGAGAAGAAACACGATCAATGCAATGCACAATATGATGCATGCTATGACATGGCAATATGAATGTGTTTTGGGCTAATGCAAGCTAGAACAGATTGAAATGAATCCATTTGAACCAAAGATTCAAATGCAAACCCATTATATGAAGTCATAAAGGTGCATTAACTTGTTTCATCAAAACAGCAGGGTTTAGTTGTTCTAACATGCATGAAACCAGTGCAGATGGATAGATTGGATTTTTCTGATCATTTTTCATATATAATTTGTTTGATTTGGAGCTACTGTTGAATTTCTATGAATTTTTGAAGTTTAAATCATTTTCGAATTTCCGAATTAAAATAAAGCCAAGAAGGATTTATCGCGTCATCATGACGTCAAGACTACGCCAGCAGGTCAACGGGCTATTCCAGGTCAAACCTCGACGCGTGGGGCCCACTGTCAGAGTTAGTTAACTAACTAAATTTAGTTAAGGTTAAACTAATACTAACTAGTTTAGTTAGTGGCCGGGGCCCACATGTCGCTGACCCGTAGGGTCAACCATGGTCAACCCCGGTCAAAATCACCGAGTTGACCGCGGCTCGTCGGCCGGGCGAGACCAGGGACGGCGGAGGCGCTGGTTTCTCCTCCCATGTAATAAATGGTCATGTGAGGGCATCACGGATGCCTGTGCTCGCGCAAGATCTAACACACTACTAGTGGCGCAACTGGTGGACAGAGCTCACGAACGAACTCGTGGCGGTGGCCGAGTTCGCCAACGGCGGTTAGGCGGCGCAGGCACCGTGGAAGGCGCAGGAGTGCACGTGCTTCGGACCGCGGTGAGCACGACGGGGGCTCGGAACGAGTCATGTGGTGGTGGGCTACACGCATGCTGATGGCCGGGCGGCAGAAGCTCTCGCCGCGGTGGAAGATGGGGCTAGGGGCGAGAACGGAGGGGCGAGCACAGAGAAGCAGGGCTCACAGCCGATCCATTCGAGGCGGAGACGAGGCCGGGAAGGCCGGAGGCAAGACAGGTCGCCGGAGATCCGGCGGCCAAGGTGGAAGACGACGATGGCGGCGACGCAAGCAGGCGCCCGAGGATGCGTGGCTCATCTGGGATGACGTGGACGACGAGGCGGCCGACGAGCACGACGGTTGCTCGAGGGACGGCCGGGAGCGCGGTATGCAAAAGGGGGCAACGGAGAAGCTCGCGCGAGAGGGGAAAGTGCAGAAGGGAAAAGGGCCTGGGAGAGTGGGGAAAGCTGGGGTGCGTGGCGCCCGTGGCGCTGCCTAGGAGGGCCGGGAAGCAGAGGTGGTCAAGAAGGCCAAGGCGGGCCGCCACCGAGCTGCTTTGGAAGGTAGGGAGGAAGACGACAGAGGAGTCATGGGTGGGGTCACGACGGGGCCAGCCTCTGTAAGTGGCGGGCTTCCAAGTAATGCATGTAAACTCTCTCTATTTTCCTTTCGCTTATTTTCAGAGTTTGTTTTGATTTAGTTTTAGACACTAAATCATTTTTATAAATTCTGTAGGTTTTTGTGGCTTGCTAAAATATATACAAAGCCACTCACAAACTTCCAGTAATTATTGGAGTTATATTTATATATAATAAATATAAATCCAAGCAAATAATTATTGGGTTAATGCAAATGGCCAAAATAAATGTTTTTGAGACCTATAAAAATATTGGTTTGAATTTAACCTCTTACCAATATTTCTATAGAATAACAGGAACATTTTCTTGGACTCATTTGAGAAGATTTAAATGTTGGTTATTTTTAGAGGTTTTCTGAGGCTTTGAAAATTCCTCAATTCAAATTTCATTTGAATTAAAACATGATGCACACATGAGGGTCTAACCTAGTGCATAACAGATCCAGGGATGTGACAAGCAACAACGCTAGCTATTGATTTACAACATGATTTGCAAAATACTACCAGACTAAGTTCATGATAAATTTAAGTTCAATTAATCATATTACTTAAGAACTCCCACTTAGATGCACATCTCTAGTCTTCTAAGTGATCACGTGATCCAAATCAACTAAACCATGTCCCATCATCATGTGAGATGGAGTAGTTTCAATGGTGAACATCTCTATGTTGATCATATCTACTATATGATTCACGCCGACCTTTTGGTCTCCGTGTTCCGAGGCCATATCTCAGATATGCCGCCACAAGTTTAACTCGAGTATTCCTGCTGGTGCAACTGCTTGCACCTGTTGTATTTGAACGTAGAGCCTATCACACCCGATCATCATGTGGTGTCTCAAAGACGAAGAACTTTCACAACGGTGCATAGAGAACACTTCTTGATAATTAGTGAGAGATCATCTTAAATGCTACCGATAAACTAAGCAAAAATAAGATGTATAAAAGATAAACATCATATGCAATCAAAATGTGTGACATGATATGGCCATGATCATCTTGCGCCTTTGATCTCCATCTCCAAAGTATCACATGATCTCTATCGCCACCGCACGACGCCATGATCTCCATCATCTTGATCTATATCAATGTGTCGTCACATGGTCGCCTCGCCAATTATCGCTTTTGTAACTATTGCTATCGTGACAGCGATAAAGTAAAGCAATTATTTGGCGCTTGCATCTTATGCAATAAAGAGACAACCATAAGGCTTCGCCAGCCATCGATAACTTCAACAAAACATGATCATCTCATACAACAACTTATATCTCATCACGCCTTGACCACATCACATCACAACATGCCCCGCAAAACAAGTTAGACGCCCTCTACTTTGTTGTTGCAAGTTTAACGTGCTGCTACGGCTGTGCAAGAACCGTTTACCTATGCATCAAAACCACAACGATAGTTCGCTGTTAGTGCTGTTTAACCTTCTCAAGGACCGGCGAGCTACACTCTGCTCAACTAAAGTTGGAGAAACAGACACCGCTTAGTCACCGTAGTGCAAAGCACGCGTAAAACCAGTCTCGCCGTAAGCGCATAATGAATGTCGGTCCGGCCGCTTCATCCAACAATACCGCTGAACCAAAGTATGACATGCCGGTAAGCAAGATGACTTGTATCGCCCACAACTCACTTGTGTTCTACTCGCATATAACATCAACGCATAAAACCTAGGCTCGATGCCATCGCTGGGGAACGAGTAATTTCAAAAAATCCTACGACACGCAAGATCATGGTGATGCATAGCAACGAGAGGGAGTGTTGTCCATGTACCCTTGTAGACCGTGAAGCGGAAGCATTATGACAATGCGGTTGATGCAACAGATGTCTTCACGATCCGACCGATCCAAGCACCGAACGATGTAACCTCCAAGTTCAGCACACGCTCAGCTCGATGACGATCCCCGCATCCGATCCAGCAGGTGTCGGGATGAGTTCTCACAAGATGACGGCGCAGGACGATGATGATGTTCTATCACCTGTGGCTTCGCTTAAGCACCGCAACGACATGACCGAGGTGGAATATCGTGAGGGGGCACCACACACGGCTAAGGAACGATCACGATGATCAACTTGTGTGTCTATGGGTGCCCCCGCCTCGTGATATAAAGGAGCCAAGGGGAGGGGCTGGCCGCCAAGGAGGGCGCGCCAAGGGGAGTCCTACTCCCACCGAGTAGGACTCCTTCTTCCTAGTCCAACTAGGAGAAGGGGAAAGGAGGGGAGGAGAAGGAAGGGAGGGGGTCGCGCCCAAACCCCTTGTCCAATTTGGACTGGCTTGGGAGGGCGCCACACCTTCCTGCTCCTTCCCACTAAGGCCCATTAAGGCCCAATACTCTTCCCCATATTCCTGTAACTCCCTGACTCCAAAAAATACCTGAATCACTCTGAACCTTCCGATGTCCGAATATAGTCGCCCAATATATCGATCTTTACGCCTCGACCATTTCGAGACTCTCCATGTCCCCGATCTCATCCAGACTAACTCCTTCGTACATGAAAACTCATAAACTCATAATAAAACTGCCATCGAAACCTTGTTGCGCGGATCTTTACGGTTCGAGAACTATGTAGACATGACCGAGACACGCTTCCGTCAATAACCAATAGCGAACCCGATGCTCATATTGGTCTTACATATTCTACGAAGATCTTTATCGTCAAACCGCATAACAACCCACGTTGTTCCCTTTGTCATCAAGATGCTACTTGCTCGAGATTCAATCGCGTGATCTCAATACCTAGTTCAATCTCGCTATCGACAAGTCTCTTTACTCGCTATGTAATGCATCATTCCAGAATTAACTCATTAGCTACATTGCTTGCAAGGCTTATAGTGATGTGCATTACCGAGAGGGCCTGTAGATACCTCTCCAACAATCGGAGTGACAAAACCTAATCTCGAATACGCCAACTCAACATGTACCTTTGGAGACACCTATAGAGCTCCTTTATAATCACCCATTTACGCTAGACGCTTGGTAGCACACAAAGTGTTCCTCCGTAAACGGAGTTGCATAATCTCATAGTTATAGGAACATGTATAAGTCATGAAGAAAGCAATAGCAACATACTAAACTATCAAGTGCTAAGATAATGGAATGGGTTAAGTCAATCACATCA